>PISW01013287.1:0-27128 GCA_004023785.1 Mungos mungo
TTTTCTGTCTCTTGTCACCTTTAGAAAGCTTGTTGTGCACTGTGCACCTGTTACTATTTCTCTGTTAAAGGAGGCTTATTGACTGTCCAGGGCCTGTCATTTCAGGAAATATTCTTTTAATGGTGTCTCTCAGTTTCTCTTGTTGTGCCTTTGAATATTTTATTTCCCTACTCAGCAATATTTGGGACTTGCTGTCATGAACACTTTGGCTTGTTTCTTGGTGTAGGCCCAAGGAGGAAAACAGACAGACAAACACAGAGGGAACAGTAACACACAAACGCACAGACAAATCAAACAAACATACACATTAAAAGGGGAAAGAAAATAAAGAGAATGGAGAGGAAAGAGACGAAAAGAGGAGAAGAAGAAAAGAAAAAGAAAAAGAAAAAAAAAAGAAAAAAATTAAAGGGGCTCAGAGACAACGAAGGACAGTGGATGGTCTAAATGTGTATGACCAGTTGAAGGGAGAGGTAGGGATGAGATATAGGAGAATATATCTGGATTGCAAGAAGTTTTAAAAAAAAGGGAGAAAGGAGAAAGGAAAATAAAGAGTAAAAATTTTAAAAAGTTTAAGTAAGAAAAAAGAAAAAAGTAATCGTAGTAAAAAATATGTACAAAAAAAGGAGGAAAAAATAAAGAAAAAAAGAAAAAAAAATATTAAAAAAGCAAAAAAAAAAAAAAAAAACAACAAACCCAGCAGCTCCTCCCCGTCGATAGGTATGATTTGATGTGGTAGATCTCAGAGGCTGCTCTCAGAGGCTCCGCCTTGGTGTCTGCAGAGGTTAGATAGGTGGCATGGCAAGCTCCGCTGATCTCCGAACTGTATGCCACTCTAACGAGTCTGATCTCCCTGTGCCACGGTTGAGCCGAGTTGTATTTTCCAGGCCTGCCTCGGTTCAAAGTTCCAGTCTATGCACTTTTATGCTACCACAGATGAGATGTATTTGCTTTGGTGGCTGGCGTCTTAGGGGGAGGAATCAGTTTGTCTTGGCTCAGGCAGGAATTTCGGCTGCCCCTGCCTGAGGGGAGATGCGGAGCAGGAGGTGAAGTGCGTGCGCACCGTCACAGACCCAACCCTCAGCCGGGGTTGCATTCACATTGGGGGAGGAATGAGTTCGCAGCTGTTGCCTGAGGCGGCGCCGGGAGCTGCTGGAAATGAGCTGGGAGCTCCTGCAGCCTGTGCGCTCACCCAGGTCTCCACCGCCGCCAACTCTCTGCCGGGATCACGCAGAGATGGGGGCTATTTTTTCCCTGTTGGCACCCGGGATTCAGGTTTCACGCAGCCAATGCTGGGGGCAAGATGCTCCATGGAAATGAGGTGCGTACTCCCACTCCCAAAACTGAGGTCGAAGTAACACCCCTGAAACTGCCACTGCTTCTGCCGCTGACTCCTCACCAAGATGGCGCAGGGCTGGAAGCGGTTCCTTCCCTTGCACCACCTGGATTTGAGATTTAGGCTACCCAACAGTTATCTATGGAGTGAGCTTCTCTCTCCAAGTGTGGTTAAGCGTTCTTTATCTCTTCCCCAGAGACAGTACTATCAGCGTGTTCATCCTCTCTGTCTCTTCCCTTTGTCTCTTTGGGTTCATGTGCTTGCCCCACTTTGAGCTGGGGCTCCCACCTCCCCTGCCCATCTCGGGCTGGCCCGTTTTCCAATCTCCCCAGTTCACACTCACTCACTCAGGTGTCCTTCAGGTTCTCTTCCTTCTGAAGTCCGTATTTTCTCCTTCCGCTCCTGCAGATGAGAGGAATGTCCTTCTCAGTTCGATCAATGGGGCAGAGGAAGTTTATAGAGCTCCCTTCCTCTCCGCCATCTTGGCTCCCTGGGATTTATTTTAAATTTTCTTTTAATGGCATCTTGTTTTATGGATGAAATATTTTAATGATAGCTTTGACAGTTTTTTGTTTGTTCGTTTGTTTGTTTTTCTTTTCTTTTTAAAGTTCCTGCTTGCTCTGGGCACTTTTTGTTCTCGCTGCTTATTTGGGCCCCTTTCTTTATAGTAGAAATGTTTTCCTACTCTCTTATGATTACTGCATGCATTTTGATGTTGTGGAAAAAATTGCTAAGAAGTGCACTGGGAAGCGCATGCCTAATTGTTTTGGCAAATATTGGTCCTCGTCACATTGTGATGAGGCAAAGCCAAATTTGTTATGTTGAGGAAACTCAAAATTATTAGTATTTTTTGAGAATGTTCTTCTGAAACAGTTATTTAACCAAAAAAGTACTTCTGGAGACAGTAGTCCTGGCTTCCACTGCCCTAGGGAACAAATAGGAGGTAGGTGGAGTTATCAGAAGCTCACCTCTGTTCCTAACTTCCTTTGTGCCTGTTGTGTACAAGACCCAACCTGTCTAATACAAACTCCCAGCAAACTCATGTCCTCTTTTCAATCAGTGTGAAGTTAGAGAGGAAGGATTTCCTGCTGCTCATGAGTTGGCAGGGAAACTAACATCCCCTCCCACAGACAGTCTTCCTTTAGTAAGGGATAATCAAGTGTATGCGATGCAGCTTCTTCCCAAAGTTTGCTAAAGTGCTGCAAGTGTGCTTCCTGCTGCCTTTCCCCATGACAGGCCATAAGATTTCATTTTCCTCTAGTTTTCTAAGATGATTGGTATATTCCATTCACTTTATTGTCCCCAAGTTGTACTGATATTTTTGGGACTGTAATCTTCATAAGTATTTTTTTTTCCTTCAGAGCTTAACACTTTTTTTCTTAAATTTAATTTATTTAAGAGAGAGAGAGAGAGAGAGAGAGAGAGAGAGCTAGCTAGTGAAGGAGAGGGACAGAGGGAGAAAAAGAGAATCTTAAAGTAGGTTAAATGCTCAGCATGGAGACCTGTGGGAGACTTGATCCCATAACCATGGGATCATGACTTGAGCCAAAATCAAGAGTCAGAGGCACTCAACTGACTGAGCCACCCAAGCTCCCCAGGGTTTAAGACTTTTATTCCTTCCAGTGAAGTGTTGTAATAATGAAGATATAAGCATATGAGTACAAGTTACTGTGTTTAACCACAGGCATAAATGTCCATGTACCTCATCACTTTATTTATAAAGTAAAATTGGTTCCAGGCCCTCAACCTGCATTGAGTTAGCCTAGGAAGTGTAAGTGGTCCTATTCAGGAAATTAGAACCAAGAATCTCAGGTGCAGCGAACCAAGGTGGTTTTTATACTGTGATAGTATTTTGTGTGTCCTCTCTAAGACTACTGAATCTGGACCCCAAGGGATAGGCAGTGACTTGTGTTTTCCTAACTCTCAGCTGACTCTAATACCTACTCTCAGCAGCTTAACTGCCTTCTTCTGCTCATCAGGTCACCCATATCCATAGATGTGCATAGATTTTTCTAGTATATGCTTTTATGAATCATGGTTTTGTTCTGTTTTGTTTTTAAGTGCATTCCATGCCCAACATGGGTCTTTAGCTCACCACCCTGAAATCAAGAGTTGTATGGTCTACAGACTGAGTCAGACAGGTGTCCCTCTGACTCGTGTTTTTTATTGGATTGGTGTTTCTACATGAGTTATATCTCTCTATGTCTTTACATTGTGAAAGTACTCATACAAAGTCTTATAAAGTATGGGATATTTCATTCTTAAAAAATTATATACTTTTCAATAATTAATGGACATTACTAATCTATACCACAACTCCTAAAACTTTTCTTGATTTTTTTCTATGAGAATCTCTGATAATATTTCTTAGTCTTTTATTGCCTTCCAATTTTGTTGATTTTACCAGAATTTCTCAAATTTCAGCTTATTATGACTTGTATCAAACAATTTAAATAATCATATTAACTTAGAATCTTGACTCCCAGATTATAGAATATAAGATATATCTAGATAAATTATACTCATTCAAGCTTTTTTTTTGGGGTAGTTTTCATAACAAAAATACATTGTATACTAAATATTTTTCTTGCTGATTCATTTTCACACTAAAAAAATTAGGTGTTAGTTATATTTCAAACCCTGAACTGAATGTTGAGTTTTAAGTTTAAAAAATAGAGATGATAATGATAGAAAGATGTTAAATAGATAGATAGATAGATAGATAGATAGATAGAATGGACCTTTCCTTAAAAAAATAATGTCATTGTTGCAGGTATTTAATAGGGCCTTCTATTATCTTGAACATATTCTTTTACAGAGAGAATTATATTACTTAAACCTTTATTATTACCACAAAACTGGTTGTCTCACCAATAAAATGCTCTGTCTAAAATAGCCAATGATCAATTATAGATTGATTTAGGAAGTCAGAGAGATATGCTTTTCTTCTTCTAAATATCATTTCAAACTTAGCTAGAGAAGTAATAAAATAAATTATAAACAAAATTTTTATGTTCATTAATCCTTTCCAAAGTTAATTCCATAATCATTAATTTTAACTTAAATATCCAAGATGATTAGGATATGGTTATTGCAGTATAATATTGATTTTCTAATAAAATAAAAAAGTGAAAAACAGTTTCCTTAGGAGAATTAAAAATGACACTCAAGGTACTTCTGACATAAAGAATACAATCACGTAGAGATGTTGATGGAGGTGATATCATAGTATATGACAAGAACAACACTAGTAGGGTGTTCTTATGCCAGTAATGATAGAATTTATTGAGTGGTTATTTAAACCACTATGACAAAAATATATGCTGATGAGTTTATTGCTTCAATGCTTTGGGGACACATTCCAAAATTGGATTTATAGAAACAACTAGATTTGTACATTAAAAAAAAAAGTTAGCTTCATTTCTATTTGGCCATCATTTTTCTTCTTCACATGGGTGTTAGTGAAAGATAATGCTATAAAACCTACTTTATAGCACAAAAAGATGACTGTATGTCATCAACTATGTTTTATAGCCTGTGTCATCCAAAACTGTTGTTGGATTGACTCACTTTATGTTCTACATGGAACATATTTTTATATTAAATAAAAACTGATGTTAGTGTAAAACAGTCTTAGAGAGTAAAGCAAACATGTTTGCTGTTTCTGAAAAGCAAAACCCTTTGTTCATGAAGGTGCACTGTGAATATCTATAAGGAACAAAGTCTAGTCTTCATTCTCCATAAGTAACCCTAGATTAGCAATAGCTTAGAAAATAATTTAATAACTTGGCAAGTGTCCACAAGAGCTGGGAAATGTTATTAAATTTGAAATAGATTATAAGTTCCATTGTCTTTACACTATTGTTCCTACCTGGATACCTATTGTAACTTTTCACTGCCAGAATAATTCTACGTGCTGTTGTCCTTATATTTGGAAGAGTGGAATTATCTGAATAATTGAACACAATGAAGGTGCTGGAAAACCTCCCATTCATCTTCTAAAGAGAAGCTCCAGGCCCTAGGAGAATAATAAGTATCTGGCTATGCCTGTGACATTATGCATATTATGAAAAATCTCAAGTCACTTAAGTGAGCTACCTGAAAAAAAATTAAAGATAAATATATGTATGATTTAAAAGCTGTGAGCCAAATCTGTAGCTTTGTTTCTCGGCCTGATGCTGCCATTAATTAGCTGGGTGGCATGTAAGAGTTATTTTTTAAAAAAGAATATGAATATGATTTGTGTGCCTTTTAGGGAGACAATGTAATCTGTCAAGACCAGCACTCTTTATTCTTATGATTTTACTTTGTGGTGGTCACAAACTTTAGCAGTCTATATACCTTCTCTTTTTCTTCTTCCCTCAGAAATAAGTCAGAGTTCCAGCAGGAAACAGATGGCTCTCAAACAGGCACTCAAAATGTGTGCCTAGACATGCATTCAAAAACCTGATACCTTGTGGGCAGGACATAGAAAAATCATGAGAGAACATATATATAGTGTCTTACTAACAGCTCTGGATCAATACTACTAGTACCTCCAGGTTAGGAGGAAAAGGATGAAGGAGTTGTTGGAACACAGTGACAAAGGGGTAGGAAGAAGGGGTAAACATGAGTATCGGAATTCACAACTTTTTTGGGGGCCAAACTTTATTAGAATTGGACGGAAGCCATTGTGGAAACCACACACGTCAGTCTGCTTTGCAAAACATAGGAAGGAGAGACAACCACTTCATATCTTAACTGTAGTTTCTGTGGGGCTTTGTTTTCCCATAGCTCAACTTTTCATAATGGCTCTTTCACCTCTGGGGTTCAACTATTACCTGGCAAAATCTTTTCATATTTCTTAACTCAGGCACTTTAAAAGGTTAACATAAAGTGTTTTACGATAGAGTATAGTTTCTAAAGATTGCCTGCCTTTGGGCAATGATGAGTTTCTCTACAAAACTTGGTTGCGTGGCAAACAGAAGAGGGGCTTTAATTTCCTTTAGGAAGAACTGTGGGGCACCTAGGTGGCTCAGTTGGTTGAACATCCGACTTCAGTTCAGGTCATGACCTCACACCTCTTGGGTTCGAACCCCACATCAGGCTCTGTGCTGACAGCTAGCTCAGAGCCTGGAGCCTGTCTTCAGATTCTGTGTATCCCTCTCTCTCTCTTACCCTCCTCTGCTCAAGCTGTATCTCTCTCTCTCTCTCTCTCTCTCTCTCAAAAATAAATAAAAATATTAAAACAATTTTTAAATAAAAAAAGAACTGTGAGTGAGGGTGGCAACTTGAAACGTTTTTTTCAGAAGCCAAAACACTCTAATCTTCTATTTATTAACAAACAAAGGAGGAGAAGAAGGAGAAGAAGAAGAAGAAGAAGAGGAAGAGGAGCAGGAGGAGGAAGAAGAAGAGGAGGAGAAGAAGAAGAGAAAGAGGAAGAGGAGGAGGAGGAGGGGGACGAGTGGGAGGTGGAGGAGGAGGAGGAGGAAGAGGTGGAGGAGGAGGAGGAGGAAGAGGTGGAGGAGGAGGAGGTAGAAGAGGAGGAAGAAGCTTTTTAACTGTGAAAGTAAGATAGAATATGAAAAAACTGACCTGGAAGTGCCAGAATTAGGTGGAAATGTAAAGTAGCCTGGGAGGAAAGGTGTGAGCCACTTTCCACACTTTTGAAAGACAGCTTTCAAAAAGTTTTAGAAAACAAAAACAATGTTAATGATTTTTAGTTGTGTTATGTGTCAAACCATCAGGAGGCTTTCAAAGTTGTTCTGAATGTCCAGCTTAAAAGACTTCTGTAAGTTAAGAAATAAATGAAGGTTTTTATTTAAAGCATGTTTTGATCCCAAACAAGCCTTAAAAAGAAAAAAAAAAAAGACTTAGTAAAAAAAAGATCAATTGCTGGGGAATGGGTGGAACTGTCCCTGCCTGACCTCTTTTCTCAGTACACTGGGGATGTGGGACTTGATGACGTCCAAGGAGGGCATGCAGGACAGAGCCTTCTTGGTCACCAGCCAAGTGTGTCAAGTGTGTCAAGCATCATGACACTGGAGATATGCCTACGTGCAGTGGCAGGATGTTCCTGATCTGTCCTTTCTTTATCTGTAACTGTCTTTCTGACTAAAACATTTACTGTAACATTTACTGTGCTCTTGAAGCTTGCAAGGAGGGTATAAAATAAGATGCTGCTCCTAATAAAGTTTGCCATTAGCCATCAGCTCTTGGTCCGTCTCCATTGCTTTCGGGACATTCACGTTTCCATTAGGGAACATCCCTCATCCACGTTTCCCTTAGCCATCAGCTTTCGGGAATGTCCCTGTTTCCATTAGCCATCAGGCTTTAGCACTGCGTACTCGTTGCCTCCCCAGGACCCTTTTCCCCGAGGGAGACTACTACAGATCACAAGAAATAGTCAAGATAAACAAGAATGCGTAGGAATTATTTGCATTCTTACAAATGCAATGCACAGGAGCAAATTGGAAAACTAGAATTAAGGATGGCAATGTGTGCGAAAGGCACCAGAACATAGCTTTCTACTCAACGTTCAGTACAAGTCATATAGATGAGTGAAGATGGAAGAGACATACATGATCATGAGAGCCAGGTTTCAAAGAATTTAAGGTCTTCCAGAAAGAAACCAAACTCTGGGTAAGATAAATTGCACTCCAAGTGAAAGGAAACAGCTGCTCCATTTAACTGTTGAAGACCTGACAAAAATCTGAAAAAGGAAAAAAAAATAGATTTAAGAATTTTGGAATAAAATATTATATTCCACTGTATGTTTAAAAAAATTGTTTATTTTGAGAAAGAGAGCATAAGTGTGGCACGTGTGAGTCAAGGAGGGGCACAGAGAGAAGGAGAGAAAGAATCCCAATCAGGGTCCATGCTGTCAGCACAGAGCCCAATGTGGGGCTCAATTTCAGGAACTGTAAGATCATGACCTGAGCTGAAACCAAGAGTTGGATGCCTAACCAACTATGCCACCATGGTACCCCGAGACTCCTACTTATTCATTCTTTACTTTTTGTGGTTAGTGCTTTTGGAGTCTTGTTTAAGAAAGCTTTACTTTGCTTTTCTGTTTGGAGTGTCATTGTAACTACTGTATTGTAAATGACGGAAAATAATTGCATATGTTAAAAAAATAAATTGTGTTATATTAAAAAAATAAAAAAAATAAAAAAAAGAAAGCTTTCCTAAAGTTATGAAGATTTATTTTCAAAAAGCTTTATGATTTTGTCTTTTACCTTTAAATCTTGAATGCACCTACAATTTAACTTTTAAATATGAACGAAGGCAAGGTCAGGATTCACATTTTCTATGGCTTTCTAGCTGATCTCAATCATTTATTGAGAAGACTGTCAATTTATTTTTGGTCTGCAGTGCTACTTTGAATATATATATGCAAATCTAGTTCTGGGCGGCTCTTAAATTGTCCAATCTATCTAACCTGACTCAAATTTAAATGCCCAGTTTCATAAAAAGTCTTAGTAGAAACAAGCCAATCATTGAGTAGCTGAGTGTTCACCCAAAAAAATGTAGGGAAAATATTACAGAACTATTAGTTAATAAAAAAAAACATTACTTTTCAGTATTTTGTGATATTTGTATTTTCAGATTTTAAACCAAAAATTATTTTTGGTTTTTATTCAAAATATCTTTTTGCTTTGTACATAATAACTTTTTTATCTTGTGTCCAAAATTTAATCTGTCCTCAAACTTTATTAGGTGGATTACCAAATCGTAGTTCTAATTTTCTCTCATGATTTTAGAAGGACTGCCCTTTGTCTGATATCCCTTTTGTTTGAATTTCTGGGAAAGTAAATCCCTAACCCTGTTCTTATCTCTTCCACATTTGACTACTTTGGGAATTTTATCTTTTTCATTATCATAATACAGTTTTAGTCTGAGGAGGATTTTTTAAAACATGGGTCATCTTTATTAGCCAAGCCGGACACACCGTAGACTTTTTCAAACTTAAATTCTGGAAAACAGTCTTTCTCCCCACTTGTCTGCTGCTTGTGTGAGTAATAATGGATGTGAAACATCTTGACTCTTGCCTTTGTGGTTGACAGTATTTTCCCCTTCCTTATTTTTGATATCTTCATTCTGCACATCTGAGCCATTAGAGGCTTTCTTGATTTTTATTATCAATGTTGCTATCACTGCCTTGGTTTTAGTTCCATGCAATCAGAATGTTTAACCTTTACTTCTTCCTTTATTCTATATGTAGCTGTCCTACACACTGTAGAACGTTTCAAAGCAGTGTTGGTTTCTAGATGCTAGAGATTGGTCGGAAGAAATGTCCCCAGACATTGCCTAATGTCTCTTGAGGAAGGAGCAGTGGGACCAAAATCTGTCCCGTCGATCTGTTGTTATAGATAGCTTATGAACTGAGTATGTGTTAGGATACTAATTAAAATATGATTCAACTCTCTTAGAAATTTCAATTATCTTTGTTTCCTCCAGGGTCTGCTGGCCCATTTCTTGAGGCTCTTTGCTTTCTTCAGATGCCTGCTGATCCTTGACTGTTGATTCATATTTGTAAATGGAATACTAATTAAATTACTGGAGGGAAGAGGGCTCTGTGGGTTGTTTCTATACAGGGACAATCCTTTTCCTTGTCAAGCTTGATCTTAGAACAAACAAAGGACAACTCTGGACTCAAGGCAGATGTCTTTTTTTTTTTTAGTTTTTAATTTATTTTTCAGAGGTGGGGGAGGAGCAGAGGGAGAGGGGAACACAGGATCCGAAGTGGGCTCCGTGCAAACAGCAGCAAGCCCCATGCAGGGATTGAACTCTCAAAGGGGGAGATCATGACCTGAGCAGAAGTCAGACACTGAGCGGAATGAGCCGCCCAGGTGCCCCAAGAAAGTACATTCTTCTTATACAGGGTAGTCTTTCTTTTGCGGTGCTTGCTTTTCTTATCTGATGGTAGGCCGGAGCCACCTGAGGCTGGTTCTCAGGTGGCATCATCTTTCACACCCCCAAGCCCGGCATCTACCTTTGATGTTCATAGATTTATGTGGAGGGAACTCAGACACTGGGGAAAGCCAGTGGAGGGAAAGAAATAGAGTGTGACGGGCTCAGCTGATTTATGTGTGATTTTGTGTGTTTGTTCCTTGTGAACTTTGAGCACTTGGGTCTGGGTTTTGATGTTTTCTGCCTTTTTCTGCTCTTTGACCCCAACTCTCTGTTTTATATTTGTGAAGATGTTCTCAGGGGTTCCCATGGTCTGCTGGCACCTTTTCTTACTTCTACTTTTATTTACAGTTTTTTTCTGTTATGTGTACTTGTCCAACCAACAGTTAAGATCAATAGATTGTTTTCAATGCACTGGTTTTTAAAAGAGAAAATACAAGTAAGAGCTAGGCTCGGTCTTGCTGCTTCATTGATGAACAATTTCATCTTCTCTGCAGTCACATGGACAAGAAAGCTGAGACCTAAGGAAGGTCGCAAAATGTTGCAGGGTTGATGGGGCCCATGACTGGCAGAAGAAGGATGGGGGACTCATTACCACCGTCTAGAACTGCCTAAACACACAATGCCATCCTGAGTTGGCACTGTTGTCCTAGACAGATCTGTAGTGCTTAGTATTCAAGAGAACCAGGGAGCCATTTCGATCTTGTTAGCCAGAATAACTACTTATCCCACCCAAATCCAATTAGTTCCAAAAGAGATGTAGGAGGTAAGGTTGAGCCTCCATAATTCAGCTTTTGTTTGCATCAGGGTTTGCATCCTTTCCCACTAAACAGCTTTAGACTGACAAGTCACAGCTTGGTAGCACTGCTCTCCTCCTTTGCACATTTTATTTACAAGGTGATTTGCATGCATTTACATAAATCTGCATAATTGCATTCCTTTGAGGGTCCAGAGATTCCTTTAATCAGGAAACATCTCTCAGGATCTCTCTGTTAGTGATACCCTGTAAACTGGTACCCTCTGTGAAATCACTTTTTAAAAGAAAAACATATTCTTTTGGTAATTTTAAGCAATGAGCTAAAATATCATCCTCTTCATACGAGGGCCAGGGAAGTGCTACGCAGATGACACTAATGCACCACTTGGAAAAATATCTGCCTTCCTTCGCTCTCATTTTCCATTGGAAAATATCCATTATCTTCAAGTGGCTCTACTTGTTCCTACACTATATGGTTTCCTCTTAAGTCCTGGCCTTTGACCAGGGGAGATTCAGGAAGTCTTATGAGAAATAGGTGGAAGGAAGGAAGGAAGGAAGGAAGGAAGGAAGGAAGGAAGGAAGGAAGGAAGGAAAGTAGGAAAGAAGGAAGGAAGGAAGGAAGGAAGGAAGGAAGGAAGGAAAGTAGGAAGAAAGGGCAAGTGAGCTTAAATGACTCATCACTGAGTGGAGCCAGCCCCTCTGTCCCGCATGTCCATCTAGCCCAACAAGAGGGGCCAGACCCCGAGGTTTGTGGCTTAGATACTCCTGCTTATCATGAATATACCACAAATAAGTTTTCTAGGTAGACATACATGTCTGTCGTTCTCTGGGGCCTGACCTTGGCCACGGGCACAGAAGAATCACCCTTCTGAACATTCTGTCTTTTGATGAAGACAGTTATGGCCACAATACTTCCCCAAGTCACTGTTCTTGGGTCTTTGGAAGAGCAGGTGAGCACAGCTGAAGGCCAGGAAGCTGCTGGTGTTGGTGTTGAAGTAGGGAACCGACTCCAAACGACAGGAATATGGGTGGTCACAGAACTTAGAGAAGAAACACGCTAGTGAACTTTGCAAAGCTCCCCCCTCCCCCGCCTTGCCTGGCAAGAAAGCAAGCATACCAAGGATCCTTCCTTAATGGAGTTTCTTTTCCCAGACCTGTGAAGAGTCCATTTTCTGCTTTTTTATTTTTTTTCTTCTGTTCCAGTTTACAGTTCTGGAGGTAACTGGTGATATAGTATGGAGTCAGCAGAGGGCTTTTTGTAAGATAAAACTATTACACTTTCTCCGGACTCACATGTATATGTGAGCTTAGATGCTACATACAGGAGCCGTGAAACTGATTTCTCTCAGTGACCATTGCAGGGACACAAAAGTTTTATTCTTATAAACATATTTTTGAAGTTCGGTTGTTTTTAAAACATAATTAATTTCAGCTGTCTTTGAATATTTTTATCTTTTGTATTTAAATATTTTATTTTATTTATTTTTAAATGTTTGAGAGAAAGTGAGCATGAGAGGAGGAGGGGCACAGAGAGGGAGAGAGGGGATCTGAAGTGGGCTCCTTGCTGGCGCTGTCAGCACAGAGCCCGATGCTGCACTCAAACTCACAAACCATGAGATCATGACCTGAGCTGGAGTCAGATGCTTAATGACTGAGCCATGCAGGTACCGCATATATTTAAATCTTTTAAATTAAAATTCAAATGTTGGGGCACCTGGGTGGCTCAGTCAGTTAAGCATCCAGCTTCAGCGCAGGTCATGATTTCACGGTTTGTGGGTTCAAGCCCCGTGTCAGGCTCTGTGCTGACAGCTAGCTCAGAGACTGGAGCCTGCTTCAGATTCTGTGTCTCCCTCTCTCTCTGACCCGCCCCTGCTCATGCTCTCTCTCTCTGTCTTTCAAAAATAAATTTAAAAAAAATTTCTAATTAAAATACACATGTTGATGGATAATACTTTGTGGTCACCTTGTACATTTAAACCTAAGAGTGAGATGCAACTGACATACAATAACTGTTTGTATTTAAGATGTACAGTCTGATAAGTTTTGAAATGTACACATCAATCTAATTGTGAAACCATCCCCATTATCTAGAAGGGATTGATCACCTTCAGACATTTCCCTTTTTTTAAATGTGTTTCTGTCACCCTGTATTCCATAAACCCTGAGGTTTTCCAATTTGGTGGCTGGGGAAAAGGCCATTCTCAGGGTTGTGTGAACACCAGCTCCCATGACCTTTCAGCCTTTTGGATGGTTTCTTCTTGGGCCTCCTGTGTCCTCCTCACATTTGAGCTGAATAAAATAGGGGAGTCACTGAGGGTCCTCTGTCTGTGAACCTGCCTTCTCTGCAGTCCTGTAACATGAGAATTTAGCTGCCTCCTTCTTACTGGCCCTCCTTCCTGTGTCACAGCCTTCTCCATGCCCCCACTCCCCCCACCATGTCACAGCCCAAGACTGACCTCCTGTGTTTTTATTTCTCAGGGATCACTGTCCTCTGTTATCTCATGTCCAATGTCTTCAAAATCAGTTTTTAATGTATATGTTTTGTTTCAGGTAGGAAGATTTATCCAGTCCCCGTTACTCCATCTTGGCCAAGAACAGAAACTTGCATTTTAATTTTAGTAGATGGTTATGAATATTTCAGAAGAGGGGCGTCTGGGTGGCTCAGTTAGTTAAGTGCTCGATATTGGCTCAGGTCATGATCTCATGATTGGTGAGTTAGAGCCCCACATTGGGCTCTGGGCTGACAGCTCAGAGGCTGGAGCCTGCTTCAGATTCTGTGTCTCCCTCTCTCTCTCTGCCCCTCCCTGCTCGTGCTCTGTCTCTCTCTGTCTCTCAAAAATAAATAAATAATCAAAACATTAATATTTCAGAAGAAATATAACTTTTTAACTTTTTTCATTTAATTTTATTTGTATGAATTATAATCTAACTATGTCACTTTAAATTTAATCATACTTAGATGTTAAATTCTTTTTTTAAAAAATTTTTAATGTTTATATTTTTTTGAGAGAGAGAGAGAGAGACAGAGAATGAGGAAGGGAGGGATAGAGGGAGAAGGAGACACATAATCTGAAGCAAGCTCCAGCCTCTGAGCTCTCGGCAGAGTCTGAGGCAGGACTCAAACACAGGAATGGTGAGATCATGACCTGAGTCAAAGTCAGATGCTTAACCAACTGAGCCACCCAGAGTGCCCCTTAGATGTTAAACTCTTTATCTCATTACTGATAGTATCACAGCAGTGATTTCAAAATTTTGATTCTAATTACATAATTGGTAAATTTGTTGAAATGAGGAAAAAATAAATCTTGTAGAATAAAGATAAAATGATATAAACTTATGAATATCTTCAATTTAAGTATTACTCATTCAATCACTGTCAACTCATTTCAAAATCGAGGCCCCGGAAATATTCCAGCCATCCTCTTAATATTTTACCCATTTTCAGTCATAGAAAACTAGCTTAACAGACATGATTCCATTTTGTCACCAAGAATGTATTTCTGGTGAACATATTGGTAGAGCATATTTTGTTTGTCAGTGTGTGTGTGTGACTTATATTGATGGGAAAATAGTTAGACACAGAATACGTGTGTTCGTGATCTGTGTAGGCACAAATGGAGAAACAGTGTTGTCTCTGGCCTTCATTATCTGTGCTCCAGTTTGGTACTTGTTCTTGCATCTGGCATGAACCCTGAACCTTTTCTCTAAGTCTGGGATTACCTTAGCTTCTACAGTTCTTGAAAAACTTCCTTCTTGACAGCAGTTCTTAAAGTTTCTTCTCCTGTGGACCATGAGGAAGACTTTCTGATCCTGATTGCCACCTGTTCAGGTCTCTATGTTCTTGTTGGTCTCTGGTCTCCTTTATTCCACTGGTCGGGATCCCCAACAAGATGGACTTGTAATATCCATCAATCATCTTCTGTATGTGCCAACATGAATTTCCTTCTTCTCTTTGAAATAGAGGCCACTTTCTAGCCAATTGTTATCTTGTATATAAATTCCACTTTGGGCTAAACATTATTCTTTTATTGAAAACTCCATCAATATAGGGTACCTAATACAATAGATTAAAACCTCAGTGGATCAGTTGTGCATTCTCTGAACAAAGAGGTCCTGAGAAAGATATAAAATAATCACAGGTATGTAGAAAACATTTACACATAATTTATCAAGGTTAAGCTGTGGGATTCTTCTTATTCCCACTTTTAATCCCATATGAATCACCTGTGAATACATTTATCAGTCCCATTGTTGGGTGTGAACTTGGGAGACCTTGGCTCCTGAGGTTTTACCTAACCCATCTTGCAGGAGTGGCCGAACGTTCTTGGTCTTGTCACTAGAAAGAATTCAAGGACAGACATGAAGCAGGGTGGAAGATCAGCACAAGCTGTAAAATGAATTAAAACAAAAGTACACTTTCAAGATGTGAGAGCAGGCAGTCATGGTGGTGGTAGGTGGGGTTTCTATCTTTTATGGGCAGCTGTTAACGAGGGGCCTGAGTATTCATTACTTGGGGGAGGGAAGCAGAGTTTGATGCTTTTTCTTCCTAATTTAGTTGGGTTTCCTGTCATGGCATTCACCATCTTGGACCTGTCTGGTGGGATCTGGTTTCTTTTGGAGTGTTGTCAGCAAAGGCCTCTGACCTTCTTGATAGCCGGTCAAGACATCCTCATTGCTGGTCTCCACATACCCTGTTAGAACCTAACTGCCTATTCTAACATGCTTAGCTCTGCTTACAAAAGTCCTGCACTGTCTTCTCTCCATATCCACCAAATCACCCAAGCCAACATCATTTGTGCTGCCATTTCTCACATGGGATTATCATTCTAGTCTTCAAACTGTGCTTAATTTTACTCTTGTCCCTCTATGATATGCCCCACATAGAAACAGCATAGAGTTACCAGATAAAATACAAGACAACTCATTACATTTGAAACAGATGAACAAAGAACATATTTGAAGTGTAAATATGTTGCAAATGGGATATATTGAGTTCTGTATTTTTATTTGCTAAATCTGGCAACACTAAAGCAGACTAATACATCTTTATCTTAACATAAAATAGATTATCCCATGCACTTGTTTAAAATCCTTTAGTCTTCTCACTGAACTTAGAATAGACTCACCATTACTGCCAAGAGTGTATGTGATGTTAACTCCAAACACATCCTCTGCCATTGTTCTCTAAGTTACTACTCTTCAATGTACTAACCTACCTTTTCCTCGAACCCAACAACTTTGTTCTTGATATAGGACATTTGGATTTGTAGTATCCTCTGTCTGTCAGAGGGTTTGTCCCTGGAGTATCCACCAGAACCAAAAGTCACGGACAAGTTACATCAGAACATATAACAGTAGTTTACAAACATCAATTGATGTAAGCTAAACAAATAGTGGAAAATACTGAAACAAAGATGATTCACTAGTGTCTGAGTTTCTAAGAAAAACTAAGGTGGACACTGAGATGACTTTTGTCCCAAATGCCAAAGGCTGCTTTCTATGTAATCAGCAAACACACTTCTTCACTGAATCCCAAACCAGGCTTATGTTAGTAAAATGAGTTCATCATTGAGTTTATATCATATATGATATGTATATCAAATACTCTGAGATATATATATATATATATATATATATATATATACATATATATACATATATATGACATATATATCAAATACTCTGATCAGTTAATATATTTTAGCACATCCTCTTACAGAGTAAAGCATATAGAGGTTTGTTAGAAAGGGTAGAATTGCCTTTAAAAAAGAAAGAAACACATTTTTAGTCTCTTTTTAAATAGTGAAAAGAAAAAATAAGAAGGCATAGATGTGTATGTGTTATAGGGTGGTGAGTAGGGCAAATAGATGAGTGCATTTGAAAAACGAACTCTCAAGATAGTTCTGTAACATCTATTATGTCCATTGTTGCTTTGAATTCTCAAAATTGTGTATAGTGTCCACTTTGTGATAGGTACCCAATACCTGTTTACTAGATTATAAAACAGTAGGAGAAATCTGTTTATACAAAGTTTTATTGAATTTTTTCAGAAGGAATGGAGAGGGCCAGGACATCATAGCTTGATGGGAATCAGCCTACTGCAATTAAGACCCCGATAGCACAGACAACATTAATTTACTTCCTCAATGGTCACATAGAGTCAACTTCTTTTTTCTTTTTTTTTAATGTCTTTTATTTATTTTTGAGAGACAGAGAGAGACAATGTGAGCAGGGGAGGGTCAGAGAGAGAGGGAGACACAGAATCTAAAGCAGGCTCCAGGCTCTGAGCTGTCAGCATAGAGCCTGACGCGGGGCTCAAACCCACAAACCGTGAGATCATGACCTGAGCTGAAGCTGGCCGCTCAACCGACTGAGCTACCCAGGTACCCCTAGAGTCAACTTGAAGCTGACCATGGGAGATCAGTGTGAATGACTGTCATCACAGTCAAAGTTAAGTTTTAAAATAGTTAAAGCATTCACCTTCTACAAATCTGGAGTGAATACAATATTTGAAGAACTGGTGGAGTTGTTTGTTTATGTTTGTTCGTTTGTTTTTGCTTCTAAAATAATATTAGAATAAGATTGCTACATTAGATTATACAGAACATGTTAATGTCTTACAAAGCAATAAACCATAGCCTCCAGTGTTCTTAATTGTGCAGAGCAAAACATATGAACTAATATGCAACTTCCCAGTATCTAGAATGTAAGCAAGCAGGAAAACACAGTATCTAAAACAGTCACACACAGAGATTAAATAATCATTGATTGGACTTGTTAAACACTATTCCAGTTTGAGAGGGAATGCCCGGATTGTATTTTTAATTTTATCTTATTTCCAAATTTGGAATAGTTCTTTTTTTTTTTTTTTTGGCAAGTCATTTTGTATCATTATCTTTTTGTAAGACAATGGAAGGGAGGGAATTGGCATGGGAAAAGGGTCATGAGGGACTTTCTATCAGATTCAGAGAGGTTATTTATTAAATAAACTGATCAGTGTCCCCTAGGACTTCTTGGAAATTTGTAATTACATAGTTATTTGTTGTTGTTATTATTATTGCTTGTTTTTTGTTTTGTTTCAGAGAGAGAGAAAGAGAGAGCACAAGTGGGGGAGTGGGACACAGGGAGAGAGAGAATCTTAAGTAGGCTGAGCATAAAACTTGACTCAGGGCTTGATCCCACAATCATGGGATTATGATCTGAGCTGAAATCAAGAGTCAGATGCTCAACTGACTGAGCCAACCAGGCGTCCCATTACATTACACACTTATTAATTCAATATTTTTGCCAAAATGAAAGGGGAAGTAATTTTTAGAATTTATTTACTATGTAGGCATTCATGATAGCTAGATAGCTAGCTAAATATAGATACAGATATAGATAGAGAGAGAGACAGACAGATAGATAGATAGAATGTATACACCAATATTTTTTTATATTGTAAATATTAAGTACTTGCTAAACATAGAAAGGGTAAAAGCTTGAGTTAAATAATACCCATTTCTAAGCCAGTGTGCTAGAAAATGTAAAGCATTTCAATATTTCCCTCCTTGACAGATAGAATATGTCAGCTGCAAATTATCTTTCAAACTCCAACCTCTAAAAACCTGGCAATGTGGATTTCTGGAGAATTCCATTAGCAGATGATGATAGTAAGCTTACTTCACACAAGTGAAGGAGAATGATGGAGGTTTCCCAATGTCAAGTTCCCGATGGTCCTAAGAGTATTCTAGCTTGTACCTCTCTTCCTTTGGTTCTATAAGATCTACCAAGATTTTTCCAACTTCAAATATTTTAAAGATAATTTATATAGGAAAAGGCTTACTCATGCCTTATCATTTTAATGTTATTTTTATAAAGTATGTTGCAACAAAACTTATGCACTGAAGATTTTGGTTCATCTAATTTTAGTAACACATATTGGTAAAAACTGCAGGTTCTGAAGGCTGACAAAAACTCAGCGTGAATGGCATCTTATTTAGCTACCTGATTCTCAAGTTTGCATTTAAAATGTGGCATTAATGAGGACAATTACAAAATGTTGCTGTGAAGTTTAAGTATATATAAAGCATCAGCGTGGCTTTTAATCAGTAGACTCAATAAATAGAATATTTTTTGTAAAATGTTATATTATTAAATATTTTCCAACAATAGTGTTCATTTATATGAGACTCTTTGTATATTGAGAGGCAGAAAATTACCCATAAAGCATCATCTACTTGTTGAATGGATGTTACATTAATTTGAGGCTATATAACTCAGTAGGAAATAAAATAATGCAGTTAGGTAATACAAAATGTGAATAAAATTTCAGAATGAAATTTTAATAAAAATGGGCAAATTTTCCTCACTAACTCAGTTTCTTTGTCTTAAATATTATCATTTTTTAATTTTCTTCTTTCAGAAAATAATGACTACTTACATTATAATGTAACTGTGTTTTTCTAATGATCTGCACAATTGACTGTGCAAATTTAATTTTTTATGTTTATTTACTTTTGGGGAGGGGGTAGTGAGAGAAGGAGACACAGAATCTGATGCAGGCTCCAGGCTCTGAGCTGTCAGCCCAGAGTCCAACGAAGGGATTGATCTCACTGATGCTTAACCAACTGAGCCACCCAGGTGTCCTCTTTACTATGCAAATTTAGATAAGAAAGCCACAGATTCTGATCAGTTCTCTCTGGTAAGTTAGAAATATTAATTTATTAGATTGCAGTCTAACTGCATCTTGAAGGACAAAGTAAAACAAAACAAAGCAAAACAAATACACAAAAAGAAAATTCCAGCAAAAGGTGATGTTTGTGGAAAGTGCAATGGTATAAAACAACATGAAATCATGGGCATAAGAAGTTAAGAAGTAAGGGCATGCGGGGACCTCAGACACATGATTTGAGTGTTTGGAGGTGAATCTAAAAAGTTGGAGGAAGGGATCTTACATGCTGAGAGGAATTTGAAATTGAATTTCTAGTCAGTGGATGGCATTCGAGGTTTATAAGCAGAGGAAAGGGATGATCAGGCATTTCTTTTAGAAAATGACTTTGGTGGCAGCATTCTCAATAAAATGGAGTCCATGAGAATTGAAAAACAGAAAAAAAATATACAAATTTAAAAATCTTAGAAGTACAATGATCTTGGTTTGAAAATTTAAAAATAAAAACATCTATGTTCACAGATGATATAACCTTGTATGTGGAAAACCCTAAAGATTGCACCCTCACCCCCTCCTGACAAATTGTTAGGAGTAATAGAAAATTCACCAAAGTAACAGCCTACAAAACAACACAAAAATCAGTTGAATTTTTATGCACTAACAATGAACAATCCAAAGTGGAAATGAAGAAAGTAATTTCATTACAATCCCTTGAAAAAGAATAAAATACCCAAGAATTAACTGAAGAAGAGAGGGTGGACCAGACAACAAGAGCTACAAAACATTAAATCATTGCTTAAAAAAGACTATATAAATAATTGGAGATGTTTATGGATTAGAAGACTTAATATTGTTAATATTTTTTAAAAACCTAATGTTTTTTTAAGATGTAGAAAAATCCACCCTGAAATTCATATGGAATCTCAAGGGATCCCAAATGGCCAAAAAATATTGCAAAGGAGGAAAAACACAAACCTGAAGGACTTACACTTTCTGATGTTCCTGATTTTCTAGCTTTCTACCAAACTACAGTAATCAAAACAATGTGCTCCATATAAAGGTAGACATATAAACTGATAAAATAGAAGAGAGAGTCCAGAAGTAAAGCTTTATATATATGGTCAAATGAGTTTCAGCAAAGATTGAAAGTAAAATGAAACCCACAGAATGGGAGGAAGTGTTTGGAAATAATATATCTGACAAGGTATAAATATCCACAATATATAAAGAACCTTAGAACTCAACAATAACATCAACTAAAAAACCCCAAGCACCCTGATTCAAAAACTAAAACTAAAAGAAAACAAAACAAAAAAACAGGACTGATAAGGACTTTTCTCCAAAGAAGATACACAAATCTCCATCAATTCACTTGAAAAGATTGTTCAACAGCACTAATCATTAGGAAAATGCAAATCAAAACTGTAATGGAATACTACATCATACCTATTCAAATGGGTATTATAAAAACAAACAATCAAACAAACCAACAAAACAGGAAATAACAAGTGTTGGTACAGATTTGGAGAAATTGGTATGCTTGAGCACTGCTGGGAATGTAAACTGACAGTTTTTCAAAAGATTAAAATACAATTGCCTCATGATCCATCAATTCCACTGGTGGGTATATACCCAAGGGAACTGAAAACAGGGTCTC
This sequence comes from Mungos mungo, assembly GCA_004023785.1. Classification (NCBI taxonomy): domain Eukaryota; kingdom Metazoa; phylum Chordata; class Mammalia; order Carnivora; family Herpestidae; genus Mungos; species Mungos mungo. The sequence continues at coordinate 21,290 of PISW01013287.1, forward strand.
AAAGAGATATTTGTTTATCCATGTTCATAGCCACCTCACTCACAATGTCCCAAACATGGAAGCAATCTAAGTGCCCTTCAAATATGAAAGGATAAGCAAAATATGACGTTTAGATACAATGGGATAATATGAGCATGACGAAGGGAATTCTGACATGCACAACATGAATGAACCTTGCAGACACTATGCCAAATGAAATAAGCCAGTTGCAAAAACAAACAAACAAAAAACATAAAAAAACAAACACCCCCCCCCCAAACGGTGTATGATTCCACTTAAATGAGTTTTTAGAGTGTTGAAATTATAGTGACAATAAGTCCAACTGTGATTCTGGGGCGGGGCTGGAGGTGCCAGGGAATATGGGTTTGACTAATGTATATCGAGTTTCAGTTTTGAAAGGTGAAAGGAGTTCCAGAAATTTAGCGTACTTTTAAAAATTGTACTAAATCCAGAATTTCCATTTGGTTTCGTTTACAATTTGCCTCTTTAATGATATTTTCTACTATTCGATACAATGCCGTCTTCACATTTTACCTATTTAATCATGTTTTGCTTTCCTTTAGTTCTGTGAACATGTCTATAATGGCTACTTTGAGATTTTTCTTTTATTTTATTGATTTTTTTCTTTTTTTAGAAACTGGGCATTTTAGATAATATTTTGTATCAACTCTATTACTGGTTGCCTACCTCTCCCAGGAGATGGTTATTGTTTTTAGTTAATTTAATTGGCTGGATAATTTTAGCTAAATCTATTGATCTCCTAATCCTAACTCTTACCCTGTTCCCCTCTCATTTTATCTGAAACCCAGTGTTTAGAAAACAGATATTGCTTGTCAAGCGGTCCACCCTTGTGTATGCCAACAGTTTCACTATCATGACAGTTATAGTGCTAGGGGTCTCTTTCTCTCCTTACCTGAACATACCCATCTGCTATACTTTTAGATAATTCGTCCCATGCCCTGGAACATACATTGCTCTACAAACTAATCCAATCCAACTGTGGCTTCCGTGTTGCAATTATTTCTGAGGCCAAATTTTCATATTCCTTTTGACACCATAAGGGCTCCTGCCAGCTTCCTATCCAGTCCTCTCCTTCAGACTATACAGTCGAGAGTCTAGGCTTTGTCTTCATCAAAACCAGGAATGTCCCTCAATTGTCTTTAACCACAATTTCCATTGTTCTGGACATTATTCTTCGGTGTGAAGTTTCCCATACAGTTTTGCAAATAAAGTTCATTTCTTTGGGAAGAGTAATCAAACTATCTAACCTGCCATCTGCTTCCCTCCTTTATCCTACCTCAAGATAGAGACTTTCTTGTGTAGGTTGAGGGGAGAGCAGAAGAGATCTCCATCTCCCGACCACACTCACCCAAGAGGAGGAAAGCTGAATTGTGTGTCCTCTGTGAAGAGAAGACCTGAAGGGACAGAGTTCCATGTTGCTGTCTAGAGGGACACATCGGCCTGGTAGACCTGGGGTTCAAGGCCAAGAGAGTGGCTTCACTCAAATATCACAGACCTACTTCTCTTGCTAAAATGTCATAGACTTTTTGGAATTGGTGTTTCTTCGTCTGCTGCTTGTCCTTAAGATTATTTCCAGAGGCTTTAAATGGTGATTTTTGTACTTTTCACCAGTTTAACTGGGAGCCGGTCAGCAGAGATACACAAGCTGCCTAGACAGATGTTGATCTCCCTCTGTTGCTGTAGTTTTGGCTTTTCCAGAATGTCATGAAAATGTAATTATACAGTATATAATCTTCTCAGAAAGGCTTCCTTCATTTAGCAATACATACTTAATATTCATTTAATGTCTTTTGATAGCACATTTCTTTTTATCACGGAAGAATATTCCATGTGCGGATGAACCACAATTTGAATAATGAATCACTATTCATCTATTAATGGACGTGTGGGGCGCCTGGGTTGCTCAGTCGGTTAGGCGTCTGACTTCAGCTCAGGTCACAATCTCGTGTTTCGTGGGTTCAAGCCCCGCTCAGGCTCTGTGCTGACAGCTCAGAGCCTGGAGCTTATTTCGGACTTTTTGTCTCCCTCTCTCCCTGCCCCCACCCCCCAAACTCATACTCTGTCTCTGTCTCTCAAAAATGAATAAATGTTTAAAAAAAATAAAGGAGTGAGTTACTTCCAATTTCTGGCAATTATCCATAAAGCCACGACACACTTTTGCTTACAGGTTTCTGTGAAGACATATGGTTTCTAATCATCTTGGTAAATAAAGTAGAAGTTGAATTATGGGATCACGGGGTAAGACTACATTTAGATCAATTAGAAACTGTCATACTGTTTTTCAAAGTAGTTGAACCACTTTGCATCTCCAGCAAAAGTGAATAAGAGTTCCTGTTACCTCATCACCTTATCAGTTGGTTCAGCCAGAAATATTAGTCATGGTTCTACTAAGAAAGAGAAACCCCCAAATATAGACATTAACCAATGTTTTAAATGTCTATAGTTTATGTATATTATCTATCCACAATCTGCATGTATAAAATACACGAGTGAGAGAATTTATTTTTGGGAACTAGCTCACAAGATTGTGGGGCAAGCAGGCGGACTAGACATACAAGTAAGAGTTAATGTTGTAGATTTGAGTCAAATTTGTGGGGCAGGCCACTCAGGCTAGAAATTTAAGTCAGAGTTTCTTCTGTTACATTTTTTAGGGTAAATTCCTTCTTCAGGAAAAGACTGTCTTTGTTCCTAAGGCCTTGAGGTGATTGGAGGAGGCAAATCCAATTCTTGGAGACTAATCTGCTTTACTTGTCTACAATTTAAATGTTAATCACATCTAAAAATACCTTAATGGCATTTCTAGTCTTGTGGCTGACCAAACAACTGGGTCTCATGACCTGCCCAAGTGGACACAAACTTAACCATCATAGTGGGTATTGATTTTAGCTATTCTAAGAGATGTGTAGTGAGTGCTATCTAATTGTGATTTTAATTTTCAATCTTCTAATGGCTTGTTTTCACATGTTTGTTTTCCCTGTATATAGTTTTTGGTGAGGTATCTGTTGGTATTTTTGTTCAATTTTAAATTGGGCTTTGATTTATTGTTACTGAGTTTTAAGAAAGCTGTGAGTTAATATGTTTTGGATATATGTACTATAGCAATAGTTTTGTTTGTTTGTTTTGTTTTGTTTTCTGTTTGTTTTTTATTCTCATCACAGCACCTTTTGTAGAACAAATGTTTTTAATTGTATTGAAGTGCAGATGATAAATATTTTAATTTTTTGTGTGTGTATCTTAAAAAGGCATTGCCTTACCTAGAGTTTTCCCCTGTATTTTGTTTTGTTTCATTTTCTAAAAGCCTTAGACTTTTGTATTTTACATTTAGGTCTGTGGTCTATGTGGAGTTAACATTTTATGAAAGGTTTAAGGAAGGTCTGTATCAAGGTCATTTTTTGGGCAAGTGGGTTTTCCACTTGGCCCAACACTATTGTTGAAAAGAATATTCTCTTTCCATTGAATTCCTCCCCCCCCCTTTTTCTTTTTGTCAAAAATCAGTTGACCATAGGGGCGCTTGTGTGGCTCAGTTGGTGAAGTGTCTGACTCCTGGTATCAGCTCAGGTCATGATCCCATGGTCCATGAGTTCAAGCCCAAATCAAGCCTGCATCAGGCTCTATGCTGATAGTATGGATGCTGTTTGGAATTCTCTCTTTGTCCCACTCCCCCACCCCCACCCCCTGCACTTGCTCTCACTTTAAACAATCAAACTAATACATAAATAAAACTTTAAAACAAAAATCAATTCACTATATGAAGGGTCTTTTCTGAGGCACTCTAGTCTATCTCCTTTATGTTTTTATTCTTTTGCCAGTACAAGAATGCTTAATCCTTTAGTCTTCTTCTGATTTTTGCAATTGGGTAGTATGCTTTCCTAATTTTCTTCTCCTCCTCCTCCTCCCTCTTCTCTCCTTCCTTTCCTCACCCTTCCACTCTTCTTCCCCCTCTACCCACCTTTTCTTCTCCTCCTTTCCCTTCTCTCTCTTCCTTCCTCCTTCTTCTTTTCCTTCCTTCTTTCTTCTTCTTCCTCTTCCTCTCCTACCGTACTGTGTCAACATTTGCATTTCTGCAATACATTCTGGATAATTACATTGATTTTTAAATTATTTCTTTTTTATGTTTTTTTGAATTATTTATTTTTGAGAGACAGAGAGAGACAGCAAGGGTCAGAGAGAGAGGGAAATACAGAATTCAAAGCAGGCTCCAGACTCTGGGCTAGTTATTAGCACAGAACTTGATGCGGGGCTCGAACCCATGAACTGTGAGATCATGACCTGAGCTGCAGCCAGACACCTATATTTCCTCTGCTTTTATTTTCTGTGAGAGATTGCAGATAATTGGTATCATTTTTTCCTTGAAAGTTTGGTAAAATGTACCCCATGTGCCGTTACTTTATTTTCTGGAGAATTATTAGTTATTAATTAAATTTCTTTAATCAATATAAACCTAAACAGATTATCTAATTTTCCTGGTATAAGTTAAGAATAAGAAGATATTTAAAAAAACCTTTATTTAGTTTTTTTCACTTATCCTTTTTTTTTAAGATCTAAGTTTACAAACAATATTGTTTTCCTTCTTCCTGAAGAAACTGTTTTAATATTGCATTCTCTTGGCAATAATTTTTTTCATGGTTTTGATTGTCTGAGAAAGTACTTATTCTTCATATTTAATGGATTATTTTGCTCTAGAAAATTCTTTGCTGTTGTTTTTATTTGCTTCTTTTTTAATAAAAATAATGTTTTATTTATTTTTGAGAGATAGAGAGAGACAGAGCTTGAGCAGAGGAGAGGCAGAGAGAATGATAGAGGGAGACATAGAATCTGAAGCAGGCTTTAGGCTCTGAGCTGTCAGCACAGAGCCCAAAGCAGGGATTTAACTCATGAGCCATGAGATCATCACCTGAGCTGAGCCAGGCACCCCTTTATTTGCTTGTGTTTTAAACATTTTACTCTATTCTCTTTTTGCTTGCATGGTTTCTAATGAAAAGTCATGTAATTTATATTCTCATTTTTTTTTTTGAGCAAAAGAGAGAGAAAGAAAGAGAATGCAAGAAGAGGAAGGATGGGGTGGGGGTGGGGAGCAGGTAGAGGTAGAATCCTAAGCAGGATCGGTGCTGTGATTGAAGAGCCTGACGCAGGGCTTGAACTCACAACCTGTGAGATCATGACCTGAGCTGAAATCCAGAGTCATTCACTCAGCTGACAGCCATCCAGGCACCCCTGTCCTCATTTTTCTGTAAACAAGAGACTGTTTTCCTCTGGTTTCTTTCAATAATTTTTCTTTGTGACTTTTTGCAGTTTGACTATGATATACCTAGGTAGAGATTATTTTGATATTCTGCTTGGTGTCCTCTGAGATTCTTAAAGCTGCGGTTTTAGAACGATACTCAGTTTTGGAACATTCTCTAGTATTATTACTTCAAATGTTTCTTCTAGTGTTTTTCTGTCTTTCTTCTTCCTCAGGTATTTGAAATACACATACACTTTATAAATTTTCTAAAATTTCATAGACAATAGGAATTTCTCTGAAATACAAAACACAGAGAGGGGGGAAAAAGTGAAATTAATGAGAATGTTGTGGTGTTCAGTATCTGATAAGCTCATCTGTGGCAGTCTTTACTCATGCTACAACTTCTTTGTCCCTAACATTTCTTTTAAATTCTTCACTAAAGTTTCCTTTTCTCTCTTAACAGTATCCATTTCTTCTTTCATGTCATCTACTTTTCCTAATAGAACCTTTAAAATATTAACCATAATTATTTTTAATGTTTACTTATTCTGAGAGAGAGATAGAGAGTGAGCATTGGAAAGGAAGAGAGAGAGA
>PISW01013288.1:0-27139 GCA_004023785.1 Mungos mungo
TCTCCCAACACCACCTGTTGAAGAGGCTGTCTTTTTTCCATTGGACACTCTTTCCTGCTTTGTCAAAGATTAATTGGCCATATACTTGTGGGTCCAGTTCTGGGTTCTCTATTCTATTCCATTGGTCCATGTGTCTGTTTTTGTGCCAGTACCATACTGTCTTGATGATGACAGCTTTGTAGTAGAGGCTGAAGTCTGGTATCTGTTGAAAAACAGAAGTTTTCATTTTGGCAAAGTCCAATTTATCATGTTTTTTTTTCTTTTATGGATCATGTTTTAGGCATTCTTGCTGAGAACTTGCCTTCCAAACCAAGATGCAGATCTTTCTCCTCTATTTTCTTACAGAAGTTTTGTACTTTTATCTTTTACATATAGATTTATGATTCATTTTGAGTCAGTTTTTATACATGGTGTAAAGTTTGGGTTGAAGTTTATTTTATACATATGGTTGTTCACTTGTTCCAGCACCATTGGTTGAGGAGACTACCCTTTCCCTACTGGATGATTAAGCACTTCTGTTGATACTCATATATATGTGGGTGTTTGGGGGCTGTTTCTGGACTATTTTGTTCTATATAATGTCCTATGCCAATACCACACCACCTTTATTTCTGTAGCTCTGCAGTATTGCTTACTATTGAAAATAATTTTATTGTACAGGTAAGTGGGTCTTAAAGAATGTTCTCCTCTGGAAGTCAAATATACTAAAGACACCACTGACACTGAGAAGCAGGTGAGAGATTTTTGAATGGGAAGTTCATAGCCTGACTCCTCCTTGTGGCTCCCTGAGTGAGAAGCAGGGGCTTTCCAGCCTGGGGAGGAGGACTGTGCTCCCCTTAGCACAGCAAGAAACTCTGCTAGAGGCAGAGTCTGGATTAGCATTTGGAGTTTGGTGCTGGAATGACTCTGGGAAGCTGAAGGTACCTAAAAGAGAGAGGGATATAGGGAGAGGGAGATCGAGAGGAGGAGGGTGAGAGAGAGGTAGAGACAGACAGACAGACAGACAGAGACAGAGACCATGCAGGATTGTTCACCTGGGAGCAAGAAATGCTCCACGTGATGCTCCCTACCATGAAACCCATGAAAGGTTAGGACTTCTGCACATATCCATAAAATGAGCTCTCAGATTCTGGTTGCTGTTTTCAAGACACTGGCTTAAGACAGTGGACAAGAAATCAGTAGTTCATTTTGCAAAAACCTCATGCAATTAGCATGGGTAATATAGTAAGGAAAAAGATCCTTTCTGAATTGCTGGTATACTTGGCTTTGATGACATCACAGAGGAACAACTTTCAGTTCTCTTCAACCCATTTATGTTGATCTAGAGCTTCCTGTGCAGGGAAACATCACACACATCAGGGCATTCAACACAGTCTGCAAACGGCATGGCTGCGAGCTTCACTTGAACAAGGAACCAATGTGGTGATGGCCATGGTTCTCATTCCTGAGCTGACTTTGCTCCTCACAAGCTCTGGTCTGCTGACTTGCCTGTGGAACCATTGACCCCACTGCCTGTATTGGGAAAGTAATCCAGCAGGTCCCATGGAGCTAGTATGGCTAGTTAGAAATGTGGGCTCCTTATCTATCACCTGGACCTCAGCACTAGGCTAAAAATACTCATGTTTTAGATATTAAACCAACCATTAGTCTGGGTATCAACAATGTCTCATGGTGAAGCCTGCAGCCAGACTACATATATAATCAAATAATCCCAGTTTTATATAATCACTGAAGAAAGAAATATATTCAGTGGCTCAGAATAGCACAGAAAAATGCTGTAAGAAAGCAGAAGATGAGTTAGGATACTTAGGGTAAGTATCATAGAAGCAGGGGCATTGAGATTGCTCATTGAAGTTTGCTCATGCACCAAATGTGGTTTTGACAGGTGCTATATGTTTCTGTTTTTTTTTTCTGGCAGAGTATTTGTTTATAAAACTTTAATTTGTTGCCAAACACAGACACTGAGAATTTTTTGTTAGGAGTCTGGATATCCCCTTCTGGCATGGTACCACCTGGCTCTAAACAGGGTATGTTCTTCCAAACCACCTGCTCAATTCTTTACGGACCTGGAGTCTAGGACCCTGAAACAGACCTGATAGGACCTTCAGGAATGGACAGAGACCACCTGGGAACATTTGAATTTCTTGCTTTGGGAAGACCTTTCAAAACAACATATGAAAGGCAGAAGGTATAGAGAGGGGAGTTTGATTCCACAAACATTCTAATCTCTGCACATCAAAAGCACTTTAAACAAAATTGAAAGGCAAAAGGCAAAATAAGAAAAAAGTATTTGCAACAAGTTTCAGATGGTTAGATGTACTGTAGCTCTGATCTGTTCCAGAGAGTTCTGGTTTACCCCTGTTGTCCTGCCTAGTTATCGACTGCAACCCTTTCACTTTCAAAGATGCACTGATTTGGACAATAAATCACATACATGTTTATTTTACAAATGGTTAGTATTTGTAGTATGCAAAGAATGCTCATATGTTAAGAAGAAAATAGATGAACACTGAAAAGTGGGATAAAGTCGTAAACAGGTAATGCATAGTGTAGATTAAAATGGTCAATTCATAGTGAAAATATTAACTGTTAATAATAAAAAAGGATGAGGTAGTATTTTTGATGTGGCAATTGGAAAGCTTTATAAAAATTATAAACACACACATTCACAGGTATGGGGAGCTGACATTTCTCATCTTGCAGGTTGGGACATAACTTGGAAGGCTCTTTCTGGAAGGCAATTTTGCAACTTGTATGAGAAAATTTTCCACTTCTAAGAATGTATCTTCAGGAAATATTTTAGAATAAACCAAATGATTGGAATATTATTTTCACTGAAGCTTTGTGTAGAGAAAATTGGAAAGAAGGTAAATGCCCAATAGGGGGGAAATAAATTGTTATTGTTAATGGTTCTTATGTCCCATGAGGCACTTTACATACTTTCCCCCTCTTAATCTCCACCACAACGTTATGACATAGGTACCATCATTATCTCCATCTTACAGATGAAGAAACTGAAGCACATAGCACTGAAGGCAAGTAACAGGATGTGGGCAACGTGGTCTCCAGCCCTAGAATTTCATGATGGCACAAACACCTCTCTCAATCCCTAATGTTGCATCCACTGAGTGGAATGTCCATCAAAAATGATGACAAAGGATAATAAATGACTTGAAATGAGAGATATGAAATATTTTAAGTGAAAACAGTTATGAGCCAGTATATATAGTATTGTTCTATTTTTATAAAAAGCAATATAAACCAAACCAATCACAGATACATGTATGTAGAAATATCTCTAGGTGGTAGAAATACACAGGATTTTTGTTATCTTCTTTTGTCTTGTTCCTATTTTATAAACATTGTACAATGATTACAAGTTAAATTTGCAGTAAAAAAAAAATACCTGCAAGGTTAAAGTAGGGACTTGGCCGGGGAAAGGTATCATCTTGGGTGGACTGTGGCCAACAAATCATGGCAGCTTTGAAGAGACCATCAACCTATTATGACAGATGAAGAAAGATCAATAGAGAACTGGGCTTTCTAACTTCAGTTTTCTGTTACAAGATGGTCCCTTTAGAAACGTTGATACGTTTCTAATACGATCTCTTATTGTCTATCCTGTATCAGACATCAGGATAGACCTGTGTCCAGTAAGTTGAAAGAAGGCAGGAGGCAGGAAGAAAGAAAAGTCCGGATATTGAGGAAACCCTCCTTCTGATAAAATCAATACTGCCTTCCTATTGGTCATAGTTCATTTCTGATGCTTGCCCTTACTTTGTTGGTGCAGCCTGCCTGCTTTCCAGCTGTTTGTCCATTGCACACCCCTACCCATGCTTTAAGCTTGCCCAGATGACCCCGCCTTTGACACTCCCGCCTCACCCCTAATGCTACTATACTGCTAAGTGCTCACTGGACCATGGCCCTTCTCAAATCTTCAAGATTTGTGCCCCTATGCCCTCCACCCTCCTACATCATCAGTTACCTTTCTGTTTTGGATTGTTCTCATCAACCTTGAGCATCATTCATATTGAAAATAATCCTCTGAGTTCTATATCCCCCATGGCTCAACTTTTCTGTTTTCCAGGGAAAATTCCTTTGACCACTTGCCTGTTCTGCTCATGTCCACTTCCTTACTTCCCAACCTACCTGGAACCATGCAACCAGTCTTTACCCTGACTTCCTTGAAGAAACCAGTCAGGTCAAGTCACCCACAACCTCCACCTCAATAACCTCTGGATAGTCCACATTCTGAGACTCTTTGAGTAATTCCCAAAGGCAGTGGTTATTCTGGAATTGTTGGGTTCCTTGTTGCCTCTCCAGCCCCTTCTTATCACTCTCCTCTGTTGGCTCCTTCCCAGGACTCAGTACTCAGCTCTTCCATACTCTTTCACCCACTGGGTGGTCTAATTTTGTGATGGTTTTTTATTGTAAACACCCTCTAGATGTTGGTGGATCTCACACCACGTTTGCCCCATTTCCAGAGTCAGCCTGCATTTGCTGCTTGCTCAGCATATTGTTTGTTATCTGGCCAGCTTCTAGAACCTCAGCTTCTGCTTTACCACACATTCTCCTTAAAATCCCATCCATGCTTTTGCCATAGGCTTCCTCTACTCAACACGAGGCACTACTGATTATCCAGTACTTCATATCAAAAACCTGGGAGTCAGCCTTGATTTCTTCACTCTGTCCTCATCACTCCTTGGATCCAGAAGCATTTTCCTGAATGCTGTCTTCAGAATCCTTTGTTCACTTAACCTGTCCTCTTGTTCCTGCTGGTGCCTTCCCAACATCCAAGCCGCTAGGTTTTTCCTGAGGGTGCTGTAATAGTACCTACATTTCTGTTTTTCCTGTCTTCCCTCTGCAGCTAAGACTGGGTTAATAAAACCACAAATCCATTGATTCACTATCCTACTATGCTCCTGCCCAGTGTGAGTCTCAATGACAAGATCAGGTCCTATGTGATCCAGCAATGCCCACCTTCAGCCCCATCCCAGCTCCTTCTCCTCCTGTTCAACAGGCTCAGCCACACAGACCTTGCTGTTTCTTCACAAGCTGAGTGAGTTCCCACTGAAGGTAAGTCATGTTGCTTTCTAACTGTGCTTCTTCCCTGTTTCTCTGTATATTTGACTCCTTCTCCTAACTTAGGTGTCCACTCCCATGTCACCTCCTTGGAGAAGCCTTCCTTAGCACACACTATGGGTGCCCTGGCCACATGGATTTGTAAGGAAACAGGTCTGAATCAAGCTTCCCCTCTGATCTTGGAGGCCTAGGTATTGGCTTCTCAGAATCATTAGACAATAGAAGGACACACATTGCCCAAGGAAGGAGAGGCAACCCTTGTAACACCCAATCAGGAAAGGCTATTTAACACCTTTAACATTTCTAAGTGCAGGCTGGAAGGTTAGTCATGCCCTATGTGAGGGTCCTGAGCCCAATCTGTAATTGGTCAATACTCTAAATGCTGTGATTGGCTCCCACCAAAAGTATCAATGAATGGTTGTATTGTATATTGTATATATTGTATAATAATGATTGGATCACCATACCTGTGTCACAATTTCCTGTAACGCCCCCTTCCCAAACCCAAAAAGGTCCTACCCTGCCTTTGTTCGGGGCTCTCCGCATGGATCCACTGTGTTGGTGAAGTCTGTGAGCCCGAGCTTATAAGCCCATAATAATAAAGCCCTTTGCTTTTGCATGCGTGACTCGGTCTCCCTGGTGGTTTCTGGCTTTTGGGGACAATATTACAAATCTGGGCATAACAGATTAAATTCACTACATAGTAGGTGCTCAGCAAATGTTCCTTGGTCAGATAAACAGATGCACTAGCGCTGCATTTTGTTCTTTTTCCAGTGCAGTCGAGATTTCACCCTAGGGTCACTTGTGTATTCAGACACAAGTCACTGCTGATCGAGTGTGCAGGGGTGACTTTGGGACAAAGAACTGATGATAGGGGTTCTTCCAAGTTCACAGAAGTGCTTCACCATCTGTGTTTAATTTTCTGATGTAGTCCTGTGGGTAGTAGCCTCCATTCAGGATTTGGGGAACAAAACAAAGATAATGATGCTAATTTCTATGAATTTGGAAAATGCCCCAAAATGTTGGCTTATTAAAAATCTGTCTTCAAGCATCATCTAGTAGGATAGATGCTCAGCACAGTTATGCTCTGATCTCCTTGGGGAGGTGAGTAAGACTTGGTGGGGCTTCAAGACTATCTGCTATCTGGCCAGTGTCTGCCTTCAGAAGGGTATGGCAAATGGACTGTCATTAGTTCTGGTCTACTTTGCAGGGTAAGAGACCTCAGAGCACTTTAAAGGGGCTGACAGTCTCCATGATGCTCCAAATAGCTGGAAGGGAGGATCCAGCAAGCCTGGCACCTAAGATCCAGCAGAGACCTGGACTTCAGGAGTGTGTCTATGGGCCAGCATTGGACTTGATTGGAGCCACAGAAAGAGTGGCTGTGCGGTCTCCTCTGGCCTGGTTGGTGTGCGTCTGCAGGGTTCTCTTCTTGCATCATATGTGTCTCCCACCTTCCTTGGATGCTGCAGAAGACAACTTGGGAGGCACTTTAGTGAGTGGGTGGAACTCAGAGGTGACAAGGACACCTGGAAGTCCTTGGCCTGTGCCCTTTCTTTACATTTTTTTTTGTCTTTTTTTATTTTTTGTTTTTTTTTAATAGTTTATTGTCAAATTGGTTTCCATATAACACCCAGTGTTTTTCCCCACAAGTGTCCCCCCTCCATGACCATCACCACCTTCCCCCCTCCCCCTCCCCCTTCAGGCTTTGGTTCGTTTTCAGTATTCAAAAGTCTCTCAAGATTTGTGTCCCTGTCTCTCCCCAACTCTCTCTCTCTCTCTCTCTCTCTCTCTCTCTCTCTCTCTCTCTTTCAATAGTTTATGCCCTTTCTTTCCTAACAGAAGAACTAACTCCCAGGTCCCAGAACCCTGGGTTTTATGCAGCCCTGGGTGGGGGGAGGGCTTTATTGTTTCAGCTGCCAGATGCCCCTGGGACCTCAGTTTAACATTTGTATGAGATTCATAACCAGAAGGAGGGAAATTTGCCAGCAACATTGCCAGCACAATTGCTGAGGTTTCAGGATTTCCAGAAAGTCATCAGTAAGGGGATCAGAAATTTTTTGCTGTCTGCAGCCTTCTGGCAACTGAGGGGGGTAGTCCCTCAACCAGGCATGAGGGTTGTTCAGGGCAGGGTCATGGGATCAGGGTTGTGCCCAATCTTCAGGCTTTGGGATTGTAGGAAATCTTTCATCTGAGCTCACAGTAAATATTTTATCACTGAATCTGTGGAATGTGGTTGATCATGACTTCATTTATTCACAAAACAAATTAAGGTGTTATTTTAGAATCTGGGATAGCTCAGTGAACACCAAGAGGAAATTCTCTGTCTGCATCTCCCTTGTCAGAACACATTCAAAAGGCTTTGGGAATGTCTGTGCCTGTAGAGGGGAGTGATTATTATCAGTCAGATGTCCACATTTATGTTGTTTTTTACTTAGGTATAAGTTACACAAAATAAAATACAGATCTTAAATTTCTATTTGATGAGTCTCGAAATTCTATACATCTGTGTAACTATCATCTAGACACATTTAGGGCATTTTCACCATTCTAGGAGTTTTCCTTGTGATATTTCCCACTCAATTCCCCAAACCTGCTCTCCACCTCAGGTAACCTGTTCTGATCTTCCAGCACAGATTGTGTTCACCTGTTGTTTAAGTTCATGTACAGCATGTACTTTTTGTGTGTGTATCTGGCCCCCTTTTCTCCATATACTGTTTTGTTGATTCACCCATGCTTGGATCTGTCTCAGAATCCCCTTATTTCTGGGGATGAGTAGTACTCCACTGTTTGAACAGATCACCATTTGTTTATTCATATTGCACAGTTGGGTTACTTCCCACTTTCATGCCTATGGGTGAAGACTGTGAACTTTTGTGCAGGTCTGTTCGTGGACATGAGTTTTCACTTCCACAAGTGTGGAGCATTAGGTTGTAACTGAGACATAAGTTTGACTTTGCCAAATAGTTTTTCAGCACAGTTCTGTTGTCATGCACACCCACTCACACAAGACTCCTTTATCTGCACGTTTGCTAGCATGTGATTATATCAGGTTTCATTTTCTTTGTTGCTCTGGTGGCAAGTGGTGGTATCTCACTGTTGTTTTAATCTGTATTTCCTGATCACTAATGACATTGAGGCCCTCCTCGTGCTCATTGATCATTTTTTACATTTAACCCTAGCCTGGGTTCTGCTTCTCATTGAATGAGTAGATGGAGAACAGAAATTAGTGGTGACTTTGTATTGACAGCAAGAAAAATTTGGGGAAATATGTTAGCACCAGGAGTTGGAGAAATTTTAGTCTTAGTGCTCTCTGTACCTTCTCTTCAGCTGTTTTTGTTTTTTCAAGGTTATTTGCAACTGGGAGGGTTATTCTCTCATTTTTGACCTATGATTATTCTTAGATGCTTCTAAAATGCCTTGTGGAAACTCCATCCTTCCATCCAACCATCAATCCATCGATCCATTGATCCATTGATACATCAACCCATCCATCTATCCACCCATGCATACATCCAATGCATTGATATATCTGCTACCTACCTATCCACCCACTCAATGTCCTTCCAGGTGAGAGGTGGTGCCTGGGATTTCTCCTTTCTCTGTGATCACTCTTCATGTCTCTGCTAGTTTCTGGATCAGACAGTCTTGGGTGCCCCTCAGATCCTTTAAGCTCTCTCTTTTACTGCTGTTGTAGTTGCAATGACCAGTCCCACACAGGCTTCAACTAACTTTGTAAAACCTGAAATGCCCTCACCTCTCTTGTTTCTTGCTTAGTCCTTTCCTGATATCTTGGTGTGGGATAACTGGATTCCATGTGGCACCTACACATCCCACCTGGGTGTATAGTTCAGTCAACCTTCAAGAGAATGAATGGGATAAATGCTTCTTCCTTTGTTTCTCCGGAGGGTGTCCTGAGGAGTGTCAGTTGTTTCTCACTCAGTGCCCCAGATTAGTGACAGTGGGCATAAGCTGAGACCATCCCAGTAAGGGGATGAGTAGAAATTCCCCTTCCCCTGTCCTTCACACCTGTTCCTGGGGTCACAGCCTCACATACTCTTGACTTAGACTCTGCTTTTGGAGACTCAGGCTCACACAGTCTTGAAAACATGTGTCTGATACTGCTTTCATGTTGAAAGCCCTACAATGGCAGACCTTATATTCAGAACAATGTGCTGATATTATAACATAAACTACCAGGTTCCTTCAGGACCATCCACAACCTGCTTCTCTCCATTATTACTCCTGCCTGTCTGCTTCCATCTTCAGCCTTTGTCTGCTCTCATCATTGCTGTTGTCTGCCTTCCACCATGATTGCCCATGCCTTGTTCCATCTAAATTCTCCTTCCATCATAGCCCCTGCCTTCTTCCATTCTCACTCTACTTCTTTCACAGAGTCTGAAACTCCCATCAAATGGGATGGCAGTGAATTCTACCTGGGCTGTGGGTGGTACAGAGCTTAGAGAAATCTTCTCAGGAGAAGGATATTTGTATAGAGGGGAAAGGGTGCTTGCAGAGTCTCTTGATTTTCATCTGCAGAGCTGTAAGAGTCATGAACACTGGCTTGAATGTCAGACTGTGAGAATCATTTCTGGTTCTGCTCACTCCTTGCTGTGTGACCTTCATCAAATTACTCAATTTTTCTAAGCCACAGTTTTTTCTTCATCTGTGAAAATAGTAATGGTAACATGTACTGCATAGAATTGCTAGAGGATTTAAAGAGATGGCTCATATAGCATACTTGGCGCTTGGTAACCACTCAGTAAATATCACTCTGTACGTCCTCTGGAATGTGACCCTCAGTGCCCAGATGTTGATGTCATTCATTCAACAGTGTGTGGAGTCACCTCTTGAGATTCAAGACTTGTGTAAACACACACAGAGTTTTCACTGTGGTTAGGAAGACTGACTATTAAGTAAATAGTAGTAATCACAAGCTGTGATGAGCAGTGGGCCAGATGTGGTCTATGAGCATGTTTACTGTAGTCCAGCAGTTCTCAAATCAAGGTCCCTGGAAGGATAGCATCAGCAACACCAGGACACTTGTTAGAAATACAGATTTTTGGAGGCCATTCTAGACCTGCTGGATCTGAGGCTCTGGGATGAGGTCCAGGAAACTGTTTTAACCAGCTCTCTAGTGGGGTTTGATCAAGACCTCCTGGTGTGGCAGCACAGTATGGCAGGATTGCTGGAGAGACAGATAAGTCATAATTTGCTTGGTAAACCAAGTCTCATGGTCTGCAGCCACCCTGATTTCTGCCCTTACTCTTGGAGATGGCTGTTGACTTGTCACATCTCTCTAGCTGTGTTGGATACTCTGTCCACCCTCTGAAGCCTCTGTTCTATGTCTTCATTCTGAGGCCAGAATGATCCCAGGGCCTATCACATCCTGGAATAAACTTGTGTGGCATGAACCAGGGACTGCCTCCCACCTATTCCCCTTACCAAGGAAGCATCTGTTTTGGTTCTGTTTCCTGTTTGCCTCCAGAAGAACTAGACATTTCATGTGTCTGTGCTACACAGAGTCTTGTGTAAACCTGTGGAGGTGCACAAATGATTAGAAAGTCAGAGCCATTAGATTAAAATAAAGAACAATGCACCCGTCAAGGGAAGGGATATACAGCCGAGGCTTTTGGCAGGCCCTGCTGGGAAGCCAGAGAGAAGCAGGGCAGAAGTTTCCAACCCTGCTGGAGTTCTTGATTCTACACTCTAGCAACAAAAGTGGTACTAAAAGAAACTCCCAGAGCACAGAGGGGTAGGGTGAGGTGGTGGTGGGGAGAGCCATATAAACCCACATCCACGTTAAGTTTTCTTCTCCCTGCTGTGTGTGTTTTTTTAAACCAAAGTACCCTAGCACACAGGGCCTAACTCCCCACACCTCTGAATCCCAGGGCTCCTTTGTTCACTCCAGAGGCCTGGAAGGTATGGGGAAAGCTCCCTCAATTGGAGGGAAAGTGGGGGAATTTCCTGGGTCCCATGAATTAGCCTTGGCCTATGAGGATGGGTGTGTTTTCTCCAATTCACAGATGAAGAAACTGAGACTCAACAAAGTTAGATAAAGAGTCTAAAGTTACCGTGATAGCTGATTAGTGAAGAAGTGTGCATTTGGAGTGTCCAAACTAGGACCTTGGGATTCCAAAGCCCATGACCGCAGAGGCAGGGAAAATAAGAGTCAACTGTAAAGTGTTTAACTGCGGACGGGGGGGGGGGGGGAGGCCAGGTGCTAGTGGGCAGGGTGAGGATGGATCTCTAGGCCCCAGTCCCATATTTGGCCAAGGATCTTACCACTCTGGAAATGCCCAGGGGCTTCAGGTGAAATACCACTGTGGTCACACCATTGGTCTGAGCTTGACTCAGGGCTTCCCATTCATGTCTGAACCTATTATAGTAACTTGTTCTCCTAGAACAAAGAGCCATAAAAGATCTAATGCAGAGGCCAGGAGTCCTGCCTTGTTTCTGTCTTGACTGAGTGGGCTGTGTGGCCTTTGGCAGGGTGTCCCCTCTCTGAGCTTCGGTCTCCCAACTGTCCTTCCAGGTTCTTTCTGGCTCTGCTGTTGGCTAGTTCTGGGAAATAGATGCTGATACAGAAAGGTGGGGTCCTGGCCCATTGAACTGCCCGTCACCTGATTGGTCCCGCACTGTCCTGCTTGGAATACATCTGTCTGTTTTGGCCACAGAAACAGAGTGAAAAAGGCAATACTGGTTCAATCCTGGAAAAGACTAGTCATCTCTTTTCTAATTACTGCCCAACATCTTTCCCTGCCACAATGACATAGGTTAATGGCCAGCTGTGAGAATGATCCCTAAGGTTGAGTGGATTAACACATTTTGAATCTTGGGGAAGATAAACCAACAGTAGGCATGAAGATTTAGGTGGATGCAGCTTCAACAATAATATAAAGATTTTTTTAATGTTTTATTTATTTTTGATACAGAGAGAGACAGAGCATGAGATGGGGAGGGGCAGAGAGAGAAGGAGACACAGAACTGGAAGCAGGCTCCAGGCTCTGAGCTAGCTGTCAGCACAGAGCCTGACGTGGGGCTCGAACCCACGAACGTGAGATCTGACCTGAGCCGAAGCTGGAGGCTTAACCGACTGATCCACCCAGGCACCCCTCAACAATAATAATAAAGAAGCAGAGGTCCTTCACCTCCAACTAAGCCAGCCCAAAGTGACAAATATATATGCTCTAAAACAGAACTGACAGGATGGTTTGTCCAATAGAATTGCATTGTTGCACGTTGATAAGGTCCTGGGGTGCCTGTGTGTTCTGGGAAGCCCTTGTGGCCAGGTGGTGTTAGCAGATGGCTGGACTAGTTTCTGAGTAGGAAATGGCTCACCTTGGGCTCCTGTGGCTGCACTGTGTATGATTTCAAAAAGGAAAACCCAACAATTGTCTATGTAGTCTATGAGTTAAGGCTCTTTGCCTATCAAGCAGGATGGTTTCTGAAGAGGGTTTAATTATTAACTTTTGATTTTATGCATGTATTCAAGTTGTCTAATTGAAACAAGGGCTGTAAAAGGCATATTTCCAATGAAATTGATAACTGAGTCTAACGTATAGGACAGAATAGCAGATGGAGAAGCTGCTGGTCAGGGTCACATATGCCGATTTTCTGCAGCAGACACCACTAGGGAGATCGTCTTGCTCAGGCACTTCAGATGTGTTCTCTGGTCTGATGTTTTACAGAAGCTCTAAAGGAAACACAAAAGAGGTTGGGCTGAAGGTAAGTTGGGTAACAGTTTGTTGTGGGCCCCCAGTCTTGCCCCAGCTAAAACATTTGTATAGATTGTTCATATAGGAAAGGTATCCAAGTATTTCAGCGTTTATATATTCAAGGATTTTTTTGAAAGCATAGTTCTACTATTAAAAACCTTACTTACCATCACCGAGCTCATTTAAGGTCTCTGTTTACACTGGGGAACCAGGCATAGAAAGATTCTCAGTAGAGCAGTCATAGGTTACCCAGTGAGATGGTGACAGACACCCTGACCTCCTCAACACTAGTTCAGGCTTTTACTGTATACCAGTCAATTATTTGATTAAAATACAACTTTTCAAGATGTTTCTTAATGACAGAGTCATGCCTTTTTCCTAAAATTTTTCTAAACCAAAATATGTACTGTATTGGTCTTTTGGACAGTTATCTTTTGTTTCCAATCTTTGAAATACTCGCTGTGACTTTTCCATGTGATCCTAGAGCTGGCATCATTATCAGTTCACACAGCACATTACTGTTCACAAATGGCCTTTATAGGTACCATTCTGACTGAGGTTAAAAGTAGCCCATAGAGAAGGTTATTATGTCCATAATGTAATGATGGACCGAGGTGACTTGTCTTACTTTTACCCACCAGTGGGGGGAAGAGCTGGGATGTGTGTCTAGATGTTCCCCCAGTGTTTCATACTTATAGCAGGCAGAAACCTCTTTCTTGCACAAGTGGCTGCTTCCACTGGCTCATTATTCAAAGGGTATCTACTGAGTATTTGCTCTGTGCCAGGCACTGTTCCAAACACTGAACACTCCAGACACTCCAGCAGAGAAAGAGAGAGAGAGTCCCTGAGCTCAAAGGTTTAAACATCCATCCGTGGGTCTTCAAAATCCCAAGTGTAGCACAGTAAGTTCATGGACTGAGTAATCCTGGAAGGTTGGATCTATGAGTGCCAGTATAACACTGTCCTATTAGGTCAGGGGCATGGTTGATATGTTCTTTAGACATTTGTGTTGTAAGAAACAGAATCTTCACTGAAGCCAATGAAATAAAACACGGGTTTTAGTTTAAGGATCCTGGAATGTATCACATACCCAAGTGCAGGAATATGGCTGGGCTTCAAACTAAATGAAGCAAAACTGGAACCAGAGATAGAGACAGCATTGGTCTTTTGTCTCTACACTTCTTGTTTTGTTGAAGTTGGCTTCATTCTTCTCTGTCTCACTGAAGCCAGTGTTCCACACTGGCTGTAAACCTGAACACTGAGTGCTACACGTTTTACATCTCGTGGCTTCAGTCACTCAGACAAACCAACCATTTTGGGGACAGGGGTTGCTGACGTGTCTTGGACATGCATGCCACTCCCACATGTGAAAATACAAACACATAACACACATACACACATATGAACACACACACATAGATAAAAGGGTTAGAGGTACAAAAAAGTTTCAGAGGGGAGGTGCTGGAAACATGAAACTGCCTAGCTACATCTTAAAGTTTATCCTGGACATTCTGCATTGACTCTTAGATGTCCTCACACTCATATTACTGGTGTTACAAAGAGGTATTCAGAGATCTCCAGTAGCACAAGCCCCTGGTGTGCCCATCCACCAGGACCCAGGCAGAGGCTCAGTGTGTGCTCATCTTCAGGATTGTGACCATGGCTAAAAACATGCCATGTCAACCAACACAGTGCTGTTTGACTGAGCCAGGCTTCTCTGGAGAATGCAGGAAGCAATGTGGAGTGAATAATTCCTCCATCTCCTTTGTGATTTCTTTTGGGGAGGTCTTCTGTGCACAGATAAAATAAATTTTTCCAATGATTCTAAGATGCACAAATTTTTTTAATTTTATTTTTTAATAAAATAAAAATGGCTACATTTCAAAAAAGGAGGCACTTGCCATTCTACATGAACATAGCATTTATAGCATATTTTGATTACCCAGTTACTTATTGAATTGAGTTATATTACCATCTATGGGAGACAGAGATGAAACTAATAACATCAGAGATTTTAGTTCAAATAAAAAGTGATTAGGACTGGTAATAAAAATAGAGGGGACCATTAAGGGATTTCCTAATTGACTGCTGTTAAGGCATTTAGGGATTCCAATATGACACAGCCAAAAATACACTAAAACAATGGCTAACCAGGTGAAGAGAGAGAGCAACATAACTTGTATGATTTCGCCCAAGAATGGAAGCTGAACAGTGGTACCTGTTTTCTCAATCTCTGTATAAACATTAAAGAATGCAATAACATTGAAATATTATCGTGGGAGCAGGAGCAGCAAGATGGCGGAGAAGTAAGGAGCCCCCTTACCTCCATCCACCCACAATTATCAAACTGAGAAGAATTAAAAAGCCACAGCTCTCTGATCTCCCAGAACAGAGGTGTTCGGACAGACCCCTTATCGACAACAGTCTCACGGTTGCCTTAGTGAGTGAGTGCGAACTGGGACCGGAGACTTTAGGGGAGGGAGCACCAGCTCCAGAGACAAAGCGCGGAGCGCCCAGAGGCTCAGCGCTGGGCCTGCTGAAACCCGTGTGTCCCTAGGTGCACTGCTCCTAGCTGGGCGGGGCGGCTGTGAGACCAGAGGTGGACAGGTCAGCAGGGAGCCGCATGGCGCGGGGTGGCCTAGAGACCGGAGACGCACAGATCCCCTGACAGTCGCTCACACAGGGCGCTGGGTATCCAGAGGCCCACGGACCTTCACAGCCACACGCGGTACCACTGGGCAAGGCAGGAGAGAGACCAGGGGAAGAGAAGTAGAGACTGAATCCCCCTACAGTGCAATCCCTGCAGAGGAGAGATTTAGCCCTTGACTGAGGGCCACTGAGCGCTGAGAGCGATATCTGCCCCTTCAGCGGAGGTGTTCAGTCGGACCAGGCAGCTCACTGACTTCAGGTGGAACCAGGGGAAAAATCTGACTTCACAATCCCCTGATTCTATCCCTACCAGAAAGCCGCCCACCAGCAGGCGATTTTAACTGTGGTGGCAATATTGAGTGTGCGGGCAAGGACTTAGAAACCGGGCAAAACTTAGAAAACAGAAACAATTAGATCGCCCGAGGCACTGTAAGAACGCATGTCTTTTTCAGGCTCCCCCTCTGACTTTGAAGGCCAGCTAACACTATTAACATTTATGGAGGCGGGCCTAAAGATGGAGGTTAAGACTAGTCGCCCTAAGTGAGGGTCCTAGCTCCGCCCTACGTGAGGGTCCTGGGCCCACTCTGTGATTGGTCAATACTTTAAATGTTGTGATTGGCTCCCACTAGAAGTATCGGTATATGATTAAAGTTACTGTCAGTATTGATAGGGGGTGGGGAATGGATCACTATCACTGTGTCTCCATTTCCTGTACCACCTCCTTCCTTAAAAAGCCCCTACACTGCCCTATTCGGGGCTTACTCTCCACATGGATCTAGTGTGTTGCTGGAGTTTGTGAGCCTGTGCTTATAAGCCAGTAATAAAACTGCCCTTTGCTTTTGCATGCGTGATTCGGTCTCCCTGGCAGTCTCTGGTTTTTGGGGCGATATTGGAAACTTGGGTATTTCATATGGTGCATTGGCCAGGAATCCCCTCCCCCAGAGCTCCTGAGACCCTGACAAGTTGGGCCTAATTGCCGGCTGGTGAGTGCACTCATTTTCTTGTCCGTCTGTGTCTAAGTCTTTCTTGTTTGGCTAGTTCTTTGTGTGTGCAGGCCCTTGTGCACGGGGCCTAGGCAGGAGGTGGCTGAAAAGACCTCCGTGGGGCCTCAAAGGAGCCAGGTGGACGCGCCGTGAAAAGCTCGAGGCTGTGGGTGCCAAGAGAAGTCTCGGACCCACTGTGGAGGAAAGGAAGTGGAGAATAAGGCCTCGTGAAAGACCGAGGCAAAGTGTAATTCCTCCTTGGCTAGGGGTGGCCGAAACGACCCCATTGTGTGTAAAAGTCTGGAGAGGGATCCAGCCTCCAGAGTTTATTGAGCCCAGGGGACCAAGGGGGGCAATCAGAATTTGACTCCCTTGGTCCAGGGGGTCCCCACTGGTGGCAGCAGTGTGACTCCTTTAGGTATAGGGGAAGACTGGGGCAGGTCGCCTCTTGTCAGATGGACTCCAGAGTATACAGAGGTGAGGGTTGGTTCCATGACTCTGATGTCAAAACAGCCTGCTGGCAAGGGAAAACTGGGGCTGGAGTAAATCTCCTCTTGCCAGGATTCTGGTGGCTCTCTGGAACAGGTCGTACACCAGCAGCACAAGGGAAAGCTGGGTGCCCTTGGCTTAGCCATAGAGCCAACTTGTGTCTGTCTCTTTGTGCATCTGTTTATGTTATGGTATGTTTCTCTGTGTGCCTTGTTTGTATAAGTCCTCCTTGGGAGGGAGGCAAAGTGTTTGAATTCCACGGGCAAGCATCGTTACCTGTTTGCATTCGCGGAGATACGAGTGGCAAGTGCAGCATCTGTTTGAGATACAGGTATAGGTAGGGCACTCACTCGTGTTTGTGTAAGGTTTGAGATAGGGTTCCAGTCCTGTGGCGCTTGCAGGGACCCCAGAGATCACACAGGTGACGGAAAAAGACTGGGTCCCCCTGTCTGTCTGTTAGAAATCCTGCTGGTGACAGCAATAGGGTTTCGATTTTGTTGGAGACTCTTGTGTATACTCCTCTGTGCATCTGTTTGCTGTACATCTATCTGTCTACATTTAGGAGAGGGGTTGAAGTCCCCCATTTGTTTTTCTCATGGGAGTTTGGGGTCTTTACCCTACATATTTTTCTTTGGAAAGTGCACAAGGACCATTATCTCACTTTGGTTTTCTCCTCCCCTGGCCAGGAGTACTAATTCCTGTGTTCTGTGGCTTAATTTTGTCTTTCGTATTGGTTTATTTTGTTTGGACTAACTCCATGGGTCAATCTACTTCCAATCCCCTAGACCTAGTTCTAACTCATTTTAAAGAGGTTAAAACTCAAGCCCACAATCTATCGATAGATATCAAGAAGGAAAATATGGAAAAACTCTGTAAATCTGAATGGCCCACCTTTAATGTGGGATGGCCATCTGAGGGTACCTTTTACCTCCCCATCATAGAAGCAACAGAAGAAAGAGTTTCCCAACGTATGGGGTCCATCCTGATCAGGTCCCATACATTGTTGTCTGGAAGGATCTGGTCACCAACCCACCTGTTTGGGTGAAATCCTTTCTCTCTCCAGTATCTTCTCAGGTTCTGGTGACTCGAAACCCAGAAGAAGAAAATTCAAGACGAATTATGGCCTCGCCCTCAGCACTCTCCTACACAGTTTTACAGGGAGGAGCAGATGAGGATCTCCTTTTTCCCCCTCCACCTTACCGAACCCCCCCTTCCAGTTCCCTCTGACCCTGCTCCTAATGTCCCATTGCCACCACAGCCATCTTCCTCTGCTCCATCCCCTCCTGTTGAAAGAGGCCCAGCATATGGGACCCGTGGCCGAAGAGGCACCACCCCAGAAGTAGACCCCACAATGCTCCCCTTGCGAGCCACAGGACCTATAGACGAGGCAGGAAATCAGCCTCATCATTATTGGCCTTTTGTCTCCTCTGACCTTTACAATTGGAGATCTCAAAACCCCCCTTCTCAGAGAACCCCAAAAGCCTCATTGGGTTATTAGAAACTGTACTCTTTACTCACCAACCCACTTGGGATGATTGTCAGCAATTGTTACAGGTTCTGTTTACGACGGAGGAACAAGAACGGATCCTGCTGGAAGCACAAAAGCTCGTTCCTGACCCGACAGGGGTCCCCACCATAAACCCTGCTGACATCGATGCTGGATTTCCCCTCATCCACCCCAATTGGGATTATAACACAGGAGAAACTAAGGAGCGCCTCAAGGTCTATCACCAGGCTCTATTGGCAGGTCTCAAAGAGGCTGCTAAAAGGCCTGCTAATCTGACTAGGGTATATGATATAAGGCAGGAGGCAAATGAAAGCCCCGCCGTTTTTCTAGAACGGGTTATGAAGGCCTTCAGACAGTTCACCCCGTATGATCCAGAACATGCAGATCATAAGTCAACCATAGCAATGGCTTTCATTAACCAGGAGGTGCCCGACATTAAGAGAAAACTACAAAAAGTCGAGTGCCTCGGAGAAAAGACTCTCCGAGATCTAGTAGAGATAGCAGAAAGACTGTACAATAACAGGGACAGTGCTGAGGAAAAACAAGTAAAGGCAGAAAAAAGACAAAATAGAGACTTGGCTAGAGTATTGCTGGCCATGACTGAAAAACCAGAAGACCGCCGCCAACAATTAAAAAAGATCTCTGGTCCATCAAATGATAAATGGTGTTCCTACTGCAAAAAAGGAGGACACCTACTTAAAAATTGTTTCAAAGGATAAAACCGGTGCCTTGTCTGCAACAATGAAGGACACTGGGCTAAGAACTGTCCGGAAGTGAATAGAGATAAGCCAAAAGTGTTGTTTGCTGGAAACAGTGACTAGGGCGGATGGGGTTTGGAGCCCCTCCCCG
Organism: Mungos mungo; assembly: GCA_004023785.1. Lineage (NCBI taxonomy): Eukaryota > Metazoa > Chordata > Mammalia > Carnivora > Herpestidae > Mungos > Mungos mungo. The sequence goes on from PISW01013288.1 coordinate 19,275, forward strand.
AACCTAGGGTAACTCTTAAAGTGGAGGGGAAACCAACTGACTTCTTGGTGGACACTGGGGCTCAACACTCGGTATTATTAGAGGCCAATGGGCCTACCTCAAGTAAGTGATCTTGGGTCCAAGGTGCCACTGGGACCAAACAGTATTCATGGACTACCCAAAGATCAGTAGATTTAGGTGTGGGCCGAGTAACCCACTCTTTCATGATAATCCCAGACTGTCCTTACCCCCTGCTGGGGAGAGACCTTTTATCAAAAATGAGGGCCCAGATTCATTTTGGCCCGCAAGAAGCACAACTCTTAATTTTGGATGGGAAGCCTATTCAGGTCCTCTCCCTCCAACTAGCTGATAAGTACCGCTTATATGAGGAACCCCTAACTCCTGATGCCCACATTGACCAGTGGCTCCAGAAATACCCACAAGCCTGGGCTGAAACTGGGGGTCTAGGACTGGCAAACCGTCGCCCACCCGTATTTGTTGAACTCAAACCTGGGGCTGACCCAGTTGCAGTTAGACAGTACCCCATGCCTCAACAAGCCAAGGAGGGGATTAAACCCCACATCCACCACCTTTTAAACCTGGGCGTTTTAAGGGTCTGCCAGTCTGCCTGGAACACTCCTTTGCTCCCTGTTAAAAAGCGTGGTACTAATGACTATAGGCCAGTGCAGGACCTCAGGGAGGTTAACAAACGGGTAATGGATATACATCCAACTGTCCCTAACCCGTACACTCTTCTGAGCTCCCTGCCACCTGAGAAGCAGTGGTATATAGTCCTTGACCTCAAGGGTGCCTTTTTCAGCCTGCCCCTGGCCCCCAAAAGTCAAGAATATTTTGCTTTTGAGTGGCATGATCCTGATATTGGCATTAACGGGCAGCTGACTTGGACTCGACTTCCTTAGGGGTTTAAAAACTCCCCTACCATCTTTAATGAGGCACTGCATGAAGACTTGGGTGAGTACTGGAGGGAAAACCCAGACGTTACATTATTGCAGTATGTTGATGATCTCCTGATCGCAGTCACCTCTGAAGAAAGCTGCCTTCAGGGAACTAAAAATCTACTCCAGACATTGGGCAAATTGGGATACAGAGCCTCTGCTAAAAAGCCTCAAATTTGTAAGCCCCAAGTTACTTATTTGAGATACGTCCTCAAGGACGGACATAGATGGTTATCTCCAGACAGAAAGGACACCATGCTCCTCATACTCCCACCTAAAAACCCCAGACAGATGAGACAGTTCCTGGGGTCAGTGGGGTTTTGCAGATTGTGGATTCCAGGCTTTGCAGAAATTGCTAAGCCCTTGTACGAACTGACCAAAGACAAGAGTGAGTTTCAATGGACCCCTAAACATCAACAAGCATTTGAAACTCTAAAAACAGCTCTCTTGTCGGCACCAGCACTGGGGCTTCCTGACATTACTAAGCCTTTCCACCTGTTTGTGGATGAAAGTAAAGGGGTGGCCAAGGGTGTACTGACCCAGATGCTAGGACCCTGGAAAAGGCCAGTGGCCTACTTTTCCAAACGCTTGGACACAGTAGCAGCTGGATGGCCCCCTTGTTTAAGGACTGTGGCTGCAGTGGCGTCTTTAGTTAAGGACGCCGACAAATTGACTCTGGGACAAACTCTTGCCATAACCACCCCCCATGCAATCGAGAGGGTACTAAAACAACCACCTGACCAGTGGCTCAGCAATGCCCGAATAACTCATTACCAGACACTGCTACTCAACCTGGATAGAATTCTTTTCCAGCCTCCTTCTTCGCTTAATTCGGCCACACTCCTACCCAATCCCGATGCAGACCCCCCCCCCGCTTCATGATTGTGCTGAGATCCTGGCTCAGGTCCACTGCTTCCAAGGAGACCTGACGGACACGCCTCTTCAAAACGCAGACCGTATCTGGTTCACAGATGGGATTAGCTTCATCCGGGAAAAGAAAAGCAGGAGCAGCTGTGACTACCAACAATAAGGTAATTTGGGCCCAACCCTTACCTCCAGGGACCTCAGCCCCACGGGCTGAGTTAATTGCCCTGACAAAGGCACTATCTTTGGGAAAAGAATTGAGTTAACCTCTATACAGACAGCAGGTATGCTTTCTCAATGGCCCGTGTGCATGGAGCTATTTATCAAGAAAGGGGTCTCCTGACCTCAGAGGGAAAGACTATTAAAAACAAACAAGAAATCATGGACCTACTACAGGCCCTATGGTTACCAAAAAGGGTGGCCGTTATCCACTGCCCTGGCCACCAGAAAGGAGATCATCCCGTTGCCAAGGGAAACAACCTGGCTGATAAAACAGCCAAGGAAGCAGCCCTCGAACACATCGATGCCTTGCCTGTAGTCCTCCCGGACCCCGGGGACCCCAACCTTCCTGAGAATCCCAAATATACTGAGGAGGAAGCCAAATGGCCCCAAGGATGACCCATGAGCAAATTCTTCAAGGGATGGTGGAGGGACTCAGATGGGAAGTTAATCCTCCCAGAAGCCCTGGCAGAAAAGATACTACGTAAAATACACCGGACCACCCATATGGAGACAAAAAGAATGCTGGATGTGGTCCGACAATCTGAGGTAACCACCAAAGACTTACACATGAAGAGTACAAAAATTGTTCACTCGTGCAAGACGTGCCAACTCACAAATACCTAGCCAAATCCCAAAAGCCCAGGGCAATGCCTTCGAGGGAGGAGGCCGGGGGCCTACTGGGAAATTGACTTCACTGAAGTAAAACCAGGCAAGTATGGCTATAAATATCTATTAGTCTTTATAGATACTTTCTCAGGATGGACTGAGGCCTTTCCTACCAAGAGCGAAACAGCCACTATTGTGGCAAAGAAATTATTGGAAGAGATCCTGCCAAGGTATGGTTTTCCTCAGCTTATAGGGTCAGATAACGGACCAGTGTTCGTGTCCAAAGTAAGTCAGGGAATCGCACAGTTCATTGGTGCAGATTGGAAATTACATTGTACATATAGACCCCAAAGTTCAGGATAGGTAGAAAGAATGAATAGAACTCTAAAAGAGACCTTAACTAAATTGACCCTAGAGACTGGCGGAGATTGGGTGACCCTCCTTCCCTTTGCCCTGTATCAGGTGCAAAACTCTCCCTACCAAATGGGTTTAACTCCCTTTGAAATTATGTATGGAAAACCTGCCCCTATTATCTCAAACCTCCAGGCAGCAGCCCTAATGGACATAGAGGATAATAATCTGTTGCTGGAAATCCAAGCTATTTAATGGCCTCACGAATGTGTATGGCCAAAATTATGTGCTCTCTATGAATTAAGTCCACCTCCAGAGTCTCACCAGTACTGGCCTGGCGACTGGGCCTATGTCAAGTGCCATCAGCAAGAAAACCTTGAGCCCAGGTGGAAAAGACCTTACATCATCCTGTTGACCACTCCAACCGCCTTAAAAGTGGATGAAATAGCAGCCTGGATTTATTATACTCACGTGAGACCAGCTGACCCCTTCCCTGTCCCAAAAGGCTGCATCAACCAGGAGGGGCAACAATGGAAGTTGCACCCAGACAAAAGAAACCTGCTCAAGCTGTGACTCTCCCGCTGAACATCAGATTGACTGCTATAGCAATACTGCTCCAGATCTTTAGGTTGTGTCACGAAATGTGGCTCTTCCTCCAGGGAAGTTGTAGAAAGGACTTTTGGGGACAAATGCAGTACTTGACATCTTTTAGGTTAGTACTAAAGTAGGTAAAAACTAGGGGAACTGCATTGAACCTAAACAAAAATTAAGAACATAGGACCAAGTGAACTGATAAAAATTAATGTTTTGTGACTCTTGTTGGAAACATTGCTGATCCTTTAATGTTTGCTTATCGAGATTATAAAACTTTCTGGTGAGAAATCTGTGATACTCAGAACTATTATAAAGTATTTTTGTCTAAAGCGTTTATCTTTTCTCTCTACTTAAACCATCTGATATTAAAAAACTCACAATATTCTTTCTTTTCTGGCAATTACAATTGTTTGCATAAGTTCAGTAAGAATCTGTTCATTTTATAGTAGGACACCATTGGAAATACTTGTTGTTTTACCAAGGCTTCGACTGGAATGTCCTATTTGAGAGCCATGCATAGGCTCAAAGATGACCTGACAGCTTTAAGGAACTGCGGTTGACTTTATGGAACATGGAGCCATGAAGCCTCGTGGAAATGTTGGCTGGATACCTTGCTCACAGAGTTCCAAGCAGCCTTCCCAGGTGAGTAAAGGTCACTTCCTGGCGGGTGCAGGAACTTCAACATATGTTGGGAACCTCGGGAAGAGGAGTTTGCCCAATTTAACAGGTATTGCAGGCCTGTCTGATGAAAAGTGCTTGGCTTGGCTTCTGGCCCAGAGTGGCCACTGAAAGTTCAACCTGGAGATTCCTTATAAAAGGACCCAGCAAAGTAGGCTTTATAAAGTCCTCATGAACAATCTTTATTCTTGCTGAGCTTATGTAAGTAAGTAGGCCAGGGTTGTTAAGACTGGACTCATTCCACCAATGCATTAGTCTCGAATTGGCTATCTCTGATAAGGGAGGTTTTTTAGAGAGAAAAAACTGTTTCATCAATGCACTACTATAAATGTAATTCTAGTTCTGAGTGTTTTTAAATATTTGTTGTTGGATCTCAGGCTTGTTAGTCTGTGAGGATGATATTTAAAATGGGGGTCACGCCTTTCCAAAAGACTTAAAGGTGGAATTCACAGATATGCAACTAAACAAAAAGTTCAGCCCCTATTAAAGTTTCAGGTATCTCTCTGAAATTAAGTAGACTGACTCAGAAAAAAACCTCAACCTGGTAAGGTGATCCAGATCCAGTCGATCAGCTTGAACTGATCTTCAAAAAGACTCTGACTCCAGGGATCTCCAGCCCTGCTCCAGCCACACCCCAGAAGCTGGTTGGTCTAGCACGGCAGAAGCCTGAGGAGTCATCAGTCAAGTAAAGTAAACTGCCTTGTCTCTTTGCCATCAGACTGGCAAATGTTGCCCCAGAAAGCTGGAGAAACAGCAAAAGTTCCTGATAGGATGTCCTGTTGGTATTAATCGCCTCTAATCTGGGCATGGGATTTCAACATGACAAAAGGTGGGGAGAGCCTACGCCTCTACCGCCAGACTCTAATGGGGGGGGGGTCTTCAAGTGGCCACTGGATGGCCCACCAATTTGGCTAAGGATAGTAATATAGAATCATAAAAGTGTATTGAACTTATACGCCCAAGGATCCTGAACAAATTGGCTGTCATTCTTGCTTTTGTAAACCAGACAGCACCAGATATTAGAAACCCTAAAAGAGACCCTTACCAAATTAACCATGGAGACTGGCAGAAATTGGCTAAACCCTCCTTCCCTTTGCCCTTTATAGGGTAAAAATTCCCCTTACACCAAAGAGGACTATGCTAGGCTTTAGGGGAACAATGTTACTTCTATGCCAATAGCTCAAGAATTGTACAGGATAGTCTAGCTGTGGTTCACAGCCACCACAAGAGAGGAGAAGAACGAGGAGCCAAAAGCAAAATTGGTATACTTTCAACATTTGGCTTTTGTATCATTGATAAGATCATAACATTTGTCAAAGAATAGGTAAATACTATTCTGTTAATGGTCTTAAAAGCAAGTAGCCTTAAAGCAGAACAATGGTAACATAGCTGACCCAAGATTGGGTCAGTTACAAGACAGAGGGGGGAATGTAAGAATGTATGTCTGATTCAGGATTCCCCCTCTGACTTTGAAGGCCAGCTAACACCATTAGCATTTATGGAGGCAGGCCTAAAGATGGAGGTTAAGACTAGTCACGCCCTACGTGAGGGTCCTGGGCTTACTCTGTGATTGGTCAATACTTTAAATGTTGTGATTGGCTCCCACTAGAAGTATCAATGTATGATTAAAGTTACTGTCAGTATTGATAGGGGGTGGGGAATGGATCGCTATCACTGTGTCTCCATTTCCTGTACTGCCTTCTTCCTTAAAAAGCCCCTACACTGCCATGTTCGGGCTTACTCTCCACGTGGATCTAGTGTGTTGCTGGAGTTTGTGAGTCTGTGCTTATAAGCCCTTAATAAAACCGCCCTTTGCTTTTGCATGCATGATTCGGTCTCCCTGGCGGTCTCTGGTTTTTGGGGCGCTATTGGAAACTTGGGTATTTCAGCACAAGAAGGTTGGACTCCAGAGAGTGGCTAGAACGCATGGTCTGAGGGGGACTTGGGGTGCCCATTGCCATTCGTCTCGCATCCACCAAGGCAGGGCCTCAGAGAGCAGCCCCTGAGACCCAACCCATCTACACCAGGCCACACCCATCCACGCTGGAGAGCTGCTGTGCTTTTGCTTATTACCGTTAATTGTTTTTTTTCTTAATATTTTTAATTTTTAACTGTCCCCTGTCTTCTCTTTACTATCTTCCTATTTCCTTCTTTTCTCCCTTTCCCCCTGGAATCTGGGAAAGACCAACAATTAGGCACTGCTGTTCTTAGATCAACTCTTACCATCCAGATAGTTTTTCCTTTATTCCATCCTTATCTTCCCCAACCCCCACTGCAGGTTTTAGCCCTCAGACTGTACTTTATCTCTGACTGTTGCTGTCCCTCTCCCACTCACCACCTGCTTTTTTTTCCCCCCTTCTGACTAAACCCGCGGCCCCGGAACGCTAGTCCGCTCGTCATTGTTGTTTCCCGCTGGAGTCTTAAACCGTGGGACCCGGGACCGCTCGTCCGCCCGTCCATCCGCTTCCACCCCGGGCTGCGGGGGCACTCGCGGGCGCTGCAGTGCGCTAGCTCGCCAGGTCCTGGCGTGCCCATCCCAGGCTTTGAGCGCGCCTCTGGTCACGGGTCCTTCTCCTGAGGGAGGGAGAGAGAAAGGGGGCAAGAGAGGGAGACGCAGGGAGTAAAGACAGCGCTCACAGTTTTCGATTAGGCAGAAGAGAGAGCGTTTATTGAGAAAACTGTCTCTGATAAAGCTTTTAAGGCGGGAAGAACAAAGCAGCTGACCTATGTCAGTTACCAGGTAAACAGAGTCAAATGAATATTAAAAAGAAACGCCCAGTCTTCCCTCAGCAATGTTGGGAAGGGGGGAGTTAACACTGAATAATCTAAATACGGTTTTGATCTTTTATGCACCTTGACCCTCTACGTCTGGCGCAGAAAGACTGACGCCAAAGTTATTTTGGCCATCTCCAGCTTTCAGATGCAAATCTTGTTTACTGGTTTACTCTCCAGAGAGTGATAATCCTTGCCTGAGGCAGATAGAAAAACGTGGCGGTCCCCGACACCCTTCCTTTTGTTTTTTTCTCTTCTTTTTTTGTTTCTCCTCTCTTTTCTTTTCTGTTCCTTTTCTTCTTTCCCCCTTAGGTTTGCTTCTTTATCAGTACATTTGCGTGCTTGTGTTCTCTGTGTGTTTGTCTGTCTGTTTTCCTTTTCAGGGCTACCTCAAGAAACAACCCAAAGCACACATAGCGGAAAATCCCAAATATCGCTGAGTAGGGAAATAAATTAATCAGAGGCATAACAAGAGAAACCAACAGATAGCATTAAAAGAACATTTCCTGAGGGGTAGGCAAGATGGCGGAGAAGTAAGGAGCCCCATTACCTCCGTCCACCCACAATTATCAAACTGAGAAGAATTAAAAAGCCACAGCTCTCTGATCTCCAAGAACGGAGGTGTGCGGACAGACCCCTTATCAACAGCAGTCTCACGGTTGCCTGAGTGAGTGAGTGTGAACGGGGAACCGGAGACTTTAGGGGAGGGAGCGCCGGCTCCGGAGACAAAGCGCCCAGCGCCCCGAGGCTGGGCGCTGGGCCCGCTGAAACCCGCGAGTCCCCAGGCGCACCGCTCCTAGCCGGGCGGGGCGGCGGGAGACCGGAGGCGGACAGGTCAGCGGG
>PISW01013289.1:0-27108 GCA_004023785.1 Mungos mungo
CATCACTGCCAACAATGATGTTTTTAAGATTTGTGCCATCATTGTTTTTAAGATTACTGATGACACAAAAGAGGAGAAACCATCTATAATCCCAGAAAGGCTCACCCAGCATCCAAAACCCTCCTGGAAAATCTGAACGTGCAGTACCCAATTCCCAAAGTTTTAGAAAGATTAACTTCCATAATGTATGTATGACTCCCTGCACAGTACCTTGGACACACTGCATCCTCATATACCTAAAGTATGGAAAAGATGCTCAATAAACATTCACAAATGCATACGTATTATTTACCGCAAACAGCCTTGCTCAGACAGCCCTGCCTCATCTAGTTCCTTTCCAACTTGAGGGAATAAACAGAAAATGTCATCTCTCCAGAACCTGTTAGTAGTCTTTACACTGGGAATGGCAGGATTTATGTTGAGATAGAATGGTTGGTGTAAGGGACTCAGTTGTGCTCTTCTGCTTTCTCTAGCTTAGTGCTACTGGAAATGAAGTCTTAGGTCAGCAACCTCAATGGTTGTTAAAAGTACAAACTGATGATCTCCATCCAATCCTAGGGAGTCATGATATCTGAGTGTAGGGCCCTAGTATCTGTTTTAATGGTAACCTCAAGTGATTTGTATATACATGAAATTTTGACAAACAATGTTGAATAAGGTTGTTCTCAGGTTTGCCTTCCCATAGGGATATCCTCCGTGGTTTTTTGAACTACCATCTCCAGTGTCCCCACCCCAAAGATTTTGGCACTTAGTTCTTGATGGGGCCAGCATCAATTAGATCTTAATTAAGGGGCCCAACCTATTCCATAGTGAGGCCAATGTAAACACTGAAGCTCCCGGGTACATTTTTAAAAATTTTTATTTATTTTTAAGAGAGAGAGAAAGAGAAAGAGCACATGAGCAAGCCAGGGAGGGGCAAAGAGAGGGAGACAGAACCCAAAGTAGGCTCCAGGCTTTAAACTTTAAGCACAAAGCCTGATGTGAGGCTCGAACCCATGAACCAGGAGATAATGACCTTAGCCGAAGTAGGACACTTAACTCACTGAACCACCTAGATGCCCTGCTCCCAAGTACATTTCTGAGGATGGAGTGCAAGGTCCAGTCAATAGGGAAACCACTAAGAAAAAGGCTGCTCTGTGTAACATTTGATGGGGGAGATTCGATCTATCTGCATATTTCTCTTTTCTTTTTCATTTTTTTTTTTGAGAGATAGAGTGAAAGCATGAGTGGGGAGGGTTAGAAAAAGAAGCAGACACAGGATATGAAGCAGACTCTAGACTCTGAGCAAGCTGTCAGCATAGAGCCCAACACAGGTTTCGAACCCACCAACCATGACCCAAGCCGAAGTCAGACGCCTAACCCACAGAGCCATTCAGGCACCCCACTACCCGCACATTCCTGATGTATCAGAGTTTGTGTGTGTCTTCAACAGACAAGGGCACCCAAAAATGGGAGAGGAATAAATCACACTGGGGCCTCTACTTAGAAACTCCCTTTGTGTAGAGATTTTCACACACCCCCAAAGCAATGGAACAGCAGTCAAATCACACAAACTCTCGCGGCCATGGGGAGGCTTTTGGGTTTCACTGTGAATGCCATGGAAGCCACTGGCCCAGAAGGTAACTCTTTAGAGGATGGAGGAGCCCGAGAAGAGAGAAACAGCATATGTCCCTCTGTGACCACTGCAGAAATAAACCTAGGCTTCCACAATCAGTCCACTGAAGCAGAGCTCTCAAAACCACATTTTAAGGTTGAGTTTTTCCTTTGACTTTTGACCCCTGCCTCTGTCATCTGCCTCACTCATTCCCACTTACCTGGCTGTGAGTTATGGTCTTCTTTCTCTTCATGCACCAGGGCAATTTCCTTTTCCCAAGATCTTGTCCAGCTCGAGTCTACAGACAGCAAGACCTATTTACAAGGAAAAGAAACATGACTCTTGCTGGAGAACCTACAGTTTCAAATCCTGCATTATGCTCACCAGAGAAAACAGCACATTACAGAAGGATAGAGAAAATTGTGTCTCCAAACGCTGTTTCCTGGTGGCCTCTTTAGAACACTTAGGAAGGCTTTTCAATGTTCTGCTCCTTCACTCTAATTTGAAGTACTACTGAATCAAAAATAAAGAATATACATCTGATTTTGAAATATGTGCAACGATATTCTATGCCATTTAGGCCCAAGAATTGTAACTAATCCAGAGTGAAGGTCACAGATAACTTCAGGGTAAAGGGAAGGTTAAATTAAAGATGAAACATCAGGAATACTTCCTTCTTTACACCAACAAATGCCTGATTTGTTTCTTTCTGAAATGATGTCCTTTATCATTTGTGCTGAGCTACAATATAGAATTTTAAGACACTTGAACATACCATAATTATGTACTGTTGCCTTTGGCTGAAAATAAAAGAGTGGCAAATGAGAGAGTGTCTGTGACATTGTGGAGAACTAAATAGAATCTTAAGAGATCAAGAACTAACATGAAGTTGTATTTGCAAAAACCAGGATCTCCAGTATACAAAGGTGAGAGTGTTCATTTTCTAGGTGAATCTGGGAAAGAAACGCTGAACCAATAAAGTTAACATTAACGAGACAAACTGACACCAGTGGCCTACTCCATAGAAGGACTCATGGCTGCTGTGATATAGTTTGCAAAATTCAAACCACAAATTATAACTCAAAACATGAAAATACAGCAGTCTTATGCAACTTCGAGCCAGATTGGCCTCACATTCTTTAATTTTAAATGTATTTTTAAACATATATATATTTTTTCATTTATTTTTGAGAGACAGCATGAACAGGAGAAGGGAAAAGAGAGAAAGAGACACAGGATCTGAAACAGGCTCCAGGCTCTGAGTTGTCAGAACAGAGCCAGATGCGGGGCTCGAACCCACAAACTGTGAGATCATGACCTTTGCCAAAGTCGGACCCTCAACTGGCTGAGCCATCTAGGTGCCACTCTTTAACATATTTTAAATAGTCTCTTTTTGAAGAAATCTAGAAAGCAATGCTCTCTTTTTCAGAGCACTTACTTATTTTGAACCCAACAGTCACCTGGTTTGTTTGTTCATGTTCATTAACTAGTTTACATAGACTCAGGCCACACCCAGACAGGACCAAAATATTATATATATTTATCCCTTCACTGGGGTCACAAAGCCAGACCCATCTCCAGTGAGGGTCTTGGGTATCAACACAGCACCAGAGTGATCTATCACAGAGGGAGTATTTCAATAGTTGCATGTCATGAATTCGTGGTAGGAGTCTTCATGCTATGGGAAGCCCGGTGGGAGAAAATGGAGAGAAGGCCCAGAGATGTAACACAGGAATATCCTAAAGAGCTCAATTTCACTGTCATGAAAGTGATAAATACGAGTCCAAAACAAATTTCATAGGCACATCCATCAGAGGCAAAAAAGTAAATGGTTGAAAGTTCTAAAATCATAGCATTTCAGTAAGAAACAAGGACACAGTCCCTGAGCTAAGTCAGGACAAGCTTACCTGAGAAGCAGCCATTTCTTCCTCTCCCTTCTGATCTCGAAGGCTCATCGGAGGATACTCTGTGGGGAAATCACACTTGTAGGCCTTTAAAGACCTTAGCACAGCCTCTTCACCTGCTCTAACTACCTCAGAGGCAGATGAATACTGAAATGCAGAAACCGCCGCCCTTTCCTTGACTTATTCACAGGAAAGATTCAGAAAAAAAGCACCTCTTGAATGGACACTTACCTGTAAGTATCTCATCCCTGGATTCAGATATCCTGACCTGCCCCTTGCAAGTCCATACCGAACGAATTATCATCGTCTCTTCAACCAAAAGCCAGACGCAGCCCTCCCAAATATGTCTCCAAATCCTCGTGCTTCCCCCTGGCCTCCCCTGAGAATCACCTGAAGCTCATAGTTAAAGCAGCACTGATGCTCTCATCCTGACCAATAGACAGACTCTGGCTGAGGGCACAGGTGATGCTGGTTCTTAAAACTAGCCATGGGATGTTTATTGTAAACCCAGGCAGTTAAACAGTTCTGTGCCTTCAAGATTTCAGATTCATGTAAATCATTTGGTGTTCCAGGTCCCATAGAAGAAATGGTGATTCTGCAGGTTTGGAATGGGGTCCATGAATTGTCATCTTCTACCAGTTCCTTGTTAGTGCTGATGCTGCTCCCTGAGACCCACATTTAGGGACACTAGAGAATGCAGACTCAGCACACCTGAGATTCCACCCCCCCCCCCAGCCACCATCTGAGTCATCACAAACAAGTCCTGCTGAGTTTCCAGGGAAGAGTTTACCACTTTCCACTGTTGTAAGTCCACTGTTGTGAGTTTACAGCCAAGACCACCATCATCATCCTTCAGAACCACATGCTTTCATTGCACTTTAAAGTTTACAGAAAGAAGGCTAGTGAATGCATTAATGTCTGAGTAGATCTCTATTTATGGGTTAATGCCATGCCTATGAAGCACTAACTTTGTGTTTGTAAGGAACTTATGGGAAACTCGCATCCATGATGAACTTAATCCTCATAATCCCCTGCCAGATGGGCATTAGGTGTCCTATAATAATCATGAAGATGTGATATGAGGCTCCACCCATCTGCCTCCTCTTCTTTTTCCATACCGATTTTAAAAATGTTTGTCTGAGGCGCTTGGGTGGCTCAGTCAGTTGGGCATCTGACTTCAGCTCAGGTCATGATATCGCAGTTTGTGAGTTTGAGCCCCATGTTGGGCTCTGTGTTGACAGCTCAGAGCCTGGAGCCTGCTTCAGTTTCTGTGTCTCCCTCTCTCTATCCTCCTCTCCTTCTCTCTCTCTCTCTCTCTCTCTCTCTCTCAAAAATAAACATTTTTAAAGAAAATTAATAATTCAAGTCTCCTATCTATATGAGGAGATGGGTATGTTAATTAGCTAGATTGTTATAATCATACAAAAATATACATATATTTATATTTTGCTAGTTGAGCAACTACTAAATCTGCAGGAATGGAATACAGGGTTCTTGGTGAGGGGTCATGATAACCAAGATTTAATGTTAAAAAGAGAAATGAAGGCAATAAAATATATAGTCACTCCTCTGCTCCCATTTATCTGCTTCTGGGTATTTGGAATTGTGAGCACCAACCCTGGGAGATGAAAAGAACAACGACTCAGAATCTGATCCCTCTGTCCTGGGAAGGGAGGAAATCACAGAGCCAGGTAGACCTGGGCACAGTCTCAGAAGGGGTGGATGTGCTCTGGGCAAGGGTGGGAGTTGGCTGCCTGCTCTGATCCCCTCACTCTGGGGTTCTTCCTATTCTGTCAGTCCTAAGCCTGCCCAAAGAAATTTAATACCCTGAGTTCATATTATTTTAATCTATTTCATCTCTTTCCTTTCTATTTAATAGAACACAATGAAGAGCAACTTAATGTAAAACTCTTAGAATTTTCTGGGACAATTACATCAGAAAACTTTATTCTTAACAAGAATGTAAAATAAATGCTGTTTCTACTGATAATAAAAACGTTTTGGTCCATAGATGACCCATCAGAAATGACACCAGAACTCACATCACACCACAGAAAGGGAACTGGCCCAACTTCAGCAAGGTCCTCTTTATTCCCACCTCTTTCTTTCATTCTCTCTACAACCCTGGATTCAACAATGCACTCATTAGCTCTAGTCTGAAAATGTCTGCATGGTAAAGATCCTGAGTCTCCTGTTTTTTCTAATGACTAGATGCCACGGAATCAATCAGTTTCTCTCTGTGTCTCTACAGTTGCTCAGTGTTCTTTGCCACAGTATGAGGAACCTAGATTGAGTTCCACCTAGGTACCATGAAAGAGATTCCTTCTATAGAGGGAGGAGAGGACACTGGATGACTTGCCCTTTTTTCTCTGAGATGGAAGCAGATTCAGATTCTGGTGCCAGCCTGACCCCAGTCTACATGGAACATTCCCAAATATTCCGAAGAGGCCCTGGTACTGGGCAGATGCCCCTAAAGTGATGCAGGTACCAGAAACCTTATGCTGAGTGTGGAGCATCAGGTAGAGCATAGACCTGTCCTGGTGGGGCAGTATCCTTGATGCAGGTGTGATGTTTCTGTCCCTGAGCAGGGATCTCTGGAATAGGAAACCTCGATTTTAATTAACACAGATTATAGGTAACTGTAGTTGTCTATGATTCTAGATATTTTCTGTCACTTAACCTTGTAATGTTAAAGAATCTTCCCTCACCCCCCCCTACCCTGGGTTTCATTAAGGCAGAAACTAGTATAGAAGGTTTTAATGTCTATGCTTATTGACACTTAGGTATTCTGCCCTACCATCAGGGGCACCAGTATTTTGAAGGATCACCAAACATGTTAACCACCATTATGAAAATGTCTTCAAAACCCCATGTCCAGACAAATGTTAGGCAAATATAATATCTCATATTGAAATATACACATTGACATGTATTTTGGGTATATCTGCAGTCTTTCAGGGCAAACTAATACTGATTAGATTCTCTCCCTATCTACTAGAACCATTAATACAACATAATCGTATGGATAATTATATAATACTTATAAAAGGATTCATTGTATGGTTATACTTTATTACTTATTACTAGATTATCTTACCCACAATTTTACCTACAATGTGAATGCCCTGTAACTGTGCATAACACTCGGTGCAGCATGAATATATAAATGACTGGAGGGGCAAGATGGTGGAGAAGTAGGGAGCTCTGTAATTTTTGCCTACCCGCATCTATCAAACTAAGAAGGACTGAAGCCACAATACTATGATTTACAAGAGTGGGAGGAAAACACACCGAGTCCACAAAGAAGACAGGCTCATAGGTGCCTGAGTGAGTGTGAACTGGGGAAATAAAAACAGGCCGGGGCCCAGTGGCTCAGAGGGGAGGGAATTCTCCACACCAGCACAGAGTCGAGGAGAGTGTGCAGAGCCGGGGAGAGCACACAGATACACAGAGAGATGAGGGGAAGAGAAAGAGAATCTGAAAACGCTCATAGAGCTGTCTCTAGAGAAGAGAAAAACCTTGGCCCGGGACAGAGAGGGATCCTATCATCCCATCTATAACCGCAGAGCATGGGGAGAGAAATTCATCCCCTTTAGCTGGCGTGTTTTCCTTTTGCTTGGCGGGTCAATTCCAGGTGGAGCCAGGAGAAACTGCTCCTCGACTCCTCCTATTCAACCCTGGCTAGGAAGCCACCCACCTGCAGGAGTACATCTAATCTCCTGTGGTAGCAATAAAGCATTTGGACTAGAATTTGGAAATGTAGCAGGGCTTGGAAAGTACAACTTGGCCCACCAGCAGCACAGAGAGATCAGACCCAAAAGAGTGGGTTGCAATGCTTGGTTCGAGAAGGGATTGGGGCGCCACCATTCTTCTCCCCACAACCACCAAGGCGGGGCCTCGGGGAGCCCCCAGCAGGACCCAAAGTGGAGGGGAGACCGAACTACACCAAACCACGCCTTTCTGCACTGGAGAGCTGTCTTTTTCTTTTCTTTTTCCTTTTCTCCTTCCCCCTCCCCACCCCCAAGCCTAAGAAAGGCCAACATTGATGCAATACTGTGATTAGATCAATTCTTGCTCATCAGATATATTTTCCCTTATCTCATTCTTATCTCTCCCCTCTGCGGTTTTAGAGTTTTAGACTGTCCTTTGTCTTTTGTTGTTTTTGTCCCCCCACTTTCTTTTCTTTTCTTTTTTGTTCTCTTCCCCCTATGGTTTGGTTGGTTGTTTGATTTGTCAGTGCGTTTGCATGCTTTTGCTTCCTGTGTGTTTGTCTGTCTGTTTTCCTTTTCAGGGCTACCTCAAGAAACAAGCCAAAGTACACATGGTGGAGAGTCCCAAATATCACTGAGTAGGGAAATAAAATAACCGAAGGCACAACAAGAGAAACCGAGAGATACCACTAAAAGAACACTTCCTGAACAGACAGGCCCTGGACACTCAATTAGCCTCCTCTAATTGAACAATACTAATAGGCGTAGAGTGCATAATGAGCTTTCAAAACTGACAAGAGATAGAAGGCTATCCAAAATGACAGAACGGAAGAACTCTCCTCTAAAGAAATTCCAGGAAGAAATCACAGCCACAGAACTGTTTAAAAACAGATATAAGCAACATAACAGAGCAAGAATTTAGAACAATTGTCATAAAATTAATCACTGGGCTTGAAAAAAGCATGGAAGTCTTTAGAGAAGCTATTGATACAAAGACTAGGGACTGTCAAAATAGCTGTGATGAGTTAAGAAAATGCTATAAATGAGGTGCATAATAAGATGGAGGCAGCCACCACACATATAGAAAAGGCAGAGAAGAGAATAATTGAATTAGAAGACACAGTTATAGCAAAAGAGGAAGCCAAGAAAAAGAGAGAGAAATTGATACAGGAGCATGAAAGGAGAATTCGAGACCTTAGTGATACAATCAAACAGAACAAGGAATTCTTGAAGAAGAAGAAAGAGGAAAAGGTCCTGAAGGGATGCTTGACCTAACTATTGCTGAGGACTTCCCCAATCTGAAGAAGGAAATAGACATTGAAATTCAAGAGGCACAGAGAACTCCCCCCAGACATAACTTGAATCAACATTCAGCATGAGATATCATAGTGAAACTGGCAAAACATGAGGATAAAGAGAGAATTCTGAAAGCAGCTAGGGATAAAAGGGCCCTAACATACGAAGGGAAACTTATTAGAGTAATTACAGACCTATCTACTGAAATGTGGCAAGCCAGAAAGGAATGGCAGGAAATCTTCAATGTGATGAAAAGGAAAAACATGCAGCAAAGAATCCGTTATCCAGCAAGCTTGCTATTCAAAATAGGAGAGACAATGGTTTTCCCAAGTAAACAAAAATTGAGAGAATTCATCACCACTAAACCAGTCCTACAAGAAATCCCAAGGGGGACTCTATGATGGAAATGTTGCAAGGAATACAAGGTACCAGAGACATCACTCCAAGCATGAACCCTACAGAGAATATAATGAATCTAAAACCACATTTTTCAATAATAACACTGAATGTAAATGGACTGAATGCTCCAATCAAATGACACAGGGTAGCAGAATGGATAACAAAACAAAAGCCATCTATTTTATGTCTACAAGAGACTTCTTTTAGACTGGAAGACACCTTCAGATTGAAGTAAGGGGATGGAGAAATATCTATCATGAGACTGGAAGCCAAAAGAAAGCCATACTTATATCAGATAAACTGGACTTTAACATAAAGGCAGTAACAAAAGATGAAGAAGGACATTATATAATAATTACAGGGTCTCTCCATCAGGAAGAGCTAACAATTCTAAATATCTATGCACCAAATTCAGGAGCACTCAAATTCATAAAACAACTAATCACAAACAGAAACAAGCTGATTGATAAGGATGTGCTAATTGCAGGGGATTTTAACACTCTACTTACAGTAATGGATAGATCAACCAGATAGAAAACCACGAAAGAAACAATGGACCTGAACAACACATTGGAACAGATGGAATTGATAGATATATTTAGAACTCTACATCCTGAGGCTAGTGAATTCACTTCCTTCTTGAGTGCGCATGGCACATTGTCCACGATAGATCACATCCTGGAGCATAAAACAGCCCTGCATAAATATACATGAATTGAGATCATACCATGACCACTTTCAGATCACAATGTTATGAAACTTGAAGTGAATCACAGGAAAAAGTCTGGAAAACCTCCAAAAACATGGAGGTTAAAAACCACCCTACTAAAGAATGATTGGGCCAATCAGGCAATTAGAGAAGAAATTAAAAAATATATAGAAACAAATGACAACAAGAATACAACAATCCAACCTCTCTGGTATGCGGCAGCAGCTCTCTCTGTTTTTTCTTTTGGCCTGAGAAATTCCATTCTTTTTCAAGCAGAAGACTAGCAAATCCAGATGTGTTTAGTTTGTTTGGAAGTTTGATACATAGTCTCTTGAGACTGTTAAACTGAGGACAGGAAATTTGCCCCCGAAAAGTTCTGATTTCGATGGTGGTCAGAAGGAGAATGTCTATACCTACTCGCCGACCTGGGCTGGATCTCAAGGCCAATTCTGCTGTCAGGCTGGTGGTGGTCTGGAAGGGCCCCCTTGACTCTCACGAATGACTATACCACAGAGCTCAGCTTTTTCTTTTGCTAAAATTTCAGGATTTAACTTAACCACTTACCCAGCTCTGTGATAGCTGCGACATGTCCTTAAGCAGGTTAGTCTCTCTGAAACTTCATTTCCTTAGTCATAGTATATCTTGCGTTCAGAGTTCCTGTGGGTTTGAATGTAGCTGTATGCATGCACGCTAGTTCTCATGCTTATGTATGCACAACTGCTAACCTGCTTATTTAAGTTTTTTCCCCACTTGTATTCAAGGATAAGGGACATATTATACTAGAATAAGGTGTACAACTCAAGGATTTGATACACATATGTATTGCAAAGTATTTACAATAAATCTAGTTAACATCCATCACCTCACCTCACACCATAATTTTTTTGGGCGTGATAAGGAGTTTTAGGAGCTATTCCCTTTACATTTTTCAAAAAGGCAATACAGTATTGTTGATTATAGCCAGCATATACTGTATATACACACCACATTATCTACTCCTCTGACAGAGGACACAAATTATTTTCATGTCTTGGTTTTTAGAAATGTTGCATTTTGCTTAGTTTTCACATACTTGAGATGTTTTATGTTTTGTTTTGTACTTCTAATTGACTTCTTGTTTTATGCCATTGTGGTTGGAAAAGATACTTGATAGGATTTTCTTTCTTTTTTTTTTTAATGTATTTCTTTTGAGAGAGAGAGAGAGAGACAGACAGGAACAGAAAGAGATTGTGCGAGCAGGGAAGGGGCAGAAAGAGAAAAAGAATCGCCAACCGCCTCCACACTGTGATTGTAGAGTCTGATGTGGGGCTCACACCCAAGAACTGTAAACTCATGAGCTGAACCAAAGTCAAGAGTTGGACACTTCTGAGCCACTCAGGCACTCTGCTTGATAGCATTTCAATCTTAAATTTATTACGATTGATTTTGTGACCCAACATATAATAGATACTAGGAAATGTTTCATGTGCACATGAGAAGAATGTTTACAGCAGGTGGTGGATGGAATACTGTAAGACCACCTACTTGATGGAACTGAAGTCTCCTATTTCCAAAGTTCATGCTAGATGTAAACCTTACAAATATTATGAATGAGGCAATTCCTTCATGGTAAATGTACACTTTAGCAAACACCCGACAGTTCATAAATGAAAGTAACTTGAAAAATAGAAATATCTAGAAAAGTATGAACGTCACTCTATTCAGACATTACATTAAAATACTCATTTGTAAGAATACAAAGTTAAAGATTTTGAAAATGTATATTATCCTTCAAAAGATTAAGTGGATCAATTTTTGCAAGTTAATTTCAATATGTGCTTTGCTCCCTCACATCGAGTTTCTCTAACATTTGTAACCAACAAAAATTAATGTATTTCTACCTCCAATTTACTTCTGAAATTCATTTATTCCTAGTGGGTTTGGAAAATCATATGGTCGATTATTGCTGCATCAAAGATATGATGTGCCTTTCTTTAGGTAAGTCTCACGCATAATTTTCCATGAAAGATGAAGGAAAACATGACACATAACATATAAAGACAACCTAAATGCGGATGCTGTTTGTGGCTTTAACAGTGATGTAAGTTATCATGAAATAGGTGTTCATAACCTTGTTCTCCCTGTATTAAAATTAAAAATCTTCTTGAATATTATATATATAATAATGTATCAACTGGTCTTTAGGGAAAAAGAAGTTGCAGTGCAGTAAAATACTGGTATACCTTCATCACAGCAATTGTTGGAAGTAGAGAATGTCAGTTGATGTGGTTGAAATGAGGAAAATCTGGGACACCTGGGTGGCTCAGTTGGTTAAGCAGCCGACTTTGGCTCAGGTCATGATCTCACTGTTCGTGGGTTCAAGCCCTGCATTGGGCTCTGTGCTGACAGCTCACAGCCTGCTTCTGATTCTGTATCTCCCTCTCTCTCTCTGAACCTACCCCACTCACACTCTGTGTGTGTATGTCTCTCTCTCTCAAAAACTAAATAAACATTAACAAAAAAGAAAAAAAAAGAAATGAAAATCTCACAGTTATCAGAAGAGAGCTAACTCTTTCCAAAATGGGATACAGTTGTACATACACATATTGAAAGAATGACCTCAGGTCTGAAAATTATGGAAGTCTCTTTCCCACATCATTATATCAACAAATACTTTTAAATTTTTAATTAACTTATTTTTTTAATGTTTAATTTTTTTTGAGAGACAGAGAGACAGAGCATGGGCAGGGGAAGGGCAGAGAGAGGAGACACAGAATCTGAAGCAGGCTCCAGGCTCTGAGCTGTCAGCACAGAGCCCAACATAAGATAGCAAGAGTCTTATTATGTGCAGTTGTCTCCTTTTGGATATGTCCTTCATGATATTGTTGATGCTCTTCACCCGCCCCAACACTGTTCCAGTCTGTCATTAAGTGTACATTCTCCAGGGCACTATTTTTGTATCTACTCACTGACACTCTGGAAAGAAGTTTCTATGCACATCTTTGGAAAGGGGCTCTGGGCACCATTTGAAGATACAGTTGAAAGATAATGAATAAAAGAAAAGTAAAATCACTCCACTTACTACGGTCAGATGAGTACAATTAAATTTTCTTTGACATGAAAATAAAAGCAGAGAAGTTCAACTTCAGGAAAGATGAATCAATAGCGTTTCGAGTTTCTTCAGGATATATCTGAGTTAAATACCAAGAATTTTTTAATACCACGATTGGTAGCATATTTTGCAAACTTGAGGGTGTTTTTTAATTTAGAAATAAAAACTTTGGGGGCACCTGGGTGGTTCAGAGCATTGAGCATCTGACTCTTCACTTCAGCTCAGTCATGATCTCATGGTTTGTGAGCCAGAGCCCCCATCCCGCTCCACACTGGCAGCATGGAGACTGCTTGGAACTCTTTCCCTTTTCCTCTCTCTCTCTCTCTCTCTCTCCCTCCCTCCCTCCCTCCCTCCCTCGAAAGAAGAAAAAGAAAGAAACAAAGAAAGAAAGAAGTGAAAGGCTTCTGTTGGCTTAATTCTAAAGACTGAATTATACGTTAAAATCTGTGTAATATGAGGGATCTATGAAAAGAAGCAAGCAAGGGATGGGCAGAGAGAGAGGGAGGCAGAATCCCAAGCTCCCTCTTAGCTGTCAGCACAGAGCCCTACACGGGGCTCAAACTTATAAACTGTGAGGTCATGACTTCAGCTAAAGTCAGATACTTATCCAACTGATTTATTCATGTGCCCTGGAAAATGAACTTTTGAAGTGAAATAAAGGATTAGATTTTCTCATTTTAGGGAGGTATTTTGTTACCCGATAAACTTACTGGATCTAAAGTTTGAATTGGAAAGCATAAACCAGGTAACATGTGCTATCATCTCTAGTGTTCCTGGGATTTCTGTACAAAACCAATATGCCCATCACTACCCTGACACATTTCTCATATGAGGCAAAACAGAACTCAGAAATGGATTAGCATAGAGTTCCTCAAAAATACAGAGATTTCCCCCAAGACTCTGAAAGCAACACAGAACTGATCCAATTATGGAGACCCTCACTGTGTATGTGAACGACCTTGAGTGGAACTGAAGGGGGATTGTTAGAGATTGTAAGAGTGTGATGTGTTGGAAAGCAGATATCCTTCTGTGAGGGGGAGAGACATAAAACTAGGCTTCTCACGCTAATTTTTATTTAAGGAGTGTTGCTCAAACCACACTTTAAGGTCTATCTTCTTCCTTCACATTGGGGCCTCGCCTCTGTCATCTGCTTCATTCCCACCTACCTGGGTATGAGGCTACGGTCTCCTCTCTATTCACATCCCAACGCTCCTTCTTTTGTTCCAAGAAGATAACCAGGTCTGGTTTTGACACAACAAGACCTTTATACAGAAAAAAAAAAAAAAAGAAAAGGAATAGTATTGCTGGAGATTCTGCCTTCAATCCAGTATTGGACTCAGTAAAGAAGGAAGAATGTTGTGGAATTCTAGAAAGTGATTTCCCAAATGAGGCTGCCTAACAGCACCTTAGAATATGCAGGAGGAATTTCTAGTGTTCAGATCTTGACCTCCATCTCCAAGTATTACTACTACAATAATGAGTTGCAATTGGAGCTTAAGGTGTTGGGAATACCATTTTATGCCACTCAATGTTTAGAATTGCCATTACTCTACAGTAATTATGATGCTATCCTAAAGAAAGGGAAACTAAGGCTGAAAAGGAAACATCATAAAACTATTTCTCCACATCTACAAATGCCTACTTCTTTCCTTCAGTGCAGGGATCTGAATTCCAGTCATGCAAAGAGGAATTTTCCAAGAGATAGTCTTCAAAGGAAGGAACAAAACCCGAAT
Organism: Mungos mungo; assembly: GCA_004023785.1. NCBI lineage: Eukaryota > Metazoa > Chordata > Mammalia > Carnivora > Herpestidae > Mungos > Mungos mungo. The sequence continues at coordinate 14,437 of PISW01013289.1, forward strand.
GCGGTTTGGAAAATCTGGAAGGAGTGATCCTCACCCAAGAAGAGGAGGTGTCCATAGTTCTCTAACATCACATCCCTGTACAGTTCCTACTGACTGTGGTTCAGGCTTCCCCACTCCTCCTGAGAGAACTTTATGGCCACATCCATGAATGTCAGCAGTCCCTGCAACAAATACCAGTTAACGAGTGGATACAGGCAGTGTTAACAATGGTACCTAAAATGAAAGAGGGTGTTAATGTCACCAAATGGACTTCAAGACCTGACCTTCATTGTTTACCTGCTTCTACCCACTAACCTTAGTTCCACATTTACTTAACCTCTTTTTCCTACCTTATCTTTTATTTCAGACAAAACACTCCATGGGCATAGTGTCCTGTGGTGGAAACAAAAAGTATCCAACAAAAGCTAATGACCACCCTGAGTAAGAGCTTGGATTGACTCAATTTGAGCCTAACCTCTAACACACACCTAAGCAGATGATACATAGAGTAAGCCATTGCGTGTGGACAGTTACTTTTATCTCATTATATACTTTTTTAAAAATGTGTTTTATTTTTTATTTTTTTCCATAATATTTTATTGTCAAATTGTTTTCCATACAACACCCAGGATGCAAAACTTGAGAGACTATTGAATGCTGAAAGTGAACTGAGAGTTGAAGGGGAAGGGGGAGGGGGGAAAAGAGGGGGTGGTGATGCTGGGTGTTGTATGGAAATCATTATATACTTTTTTAGATATTTATTTCCTTAGGAGAGAACAAGTGCAGTTGGGCAGAAAGAGAGAGAGAGAGAGAGAGAGAGAGAGAGAGAGAATTCCAGCCAGGGTCCATGCTCAGCATGGAGGCTAACCTGAAGGCTTGATCTCAGACTTGTGAGACTGTGACCTGAGCCTAAATCAAGACTCAGAAGTTCAAGGGATTAAACCGCCCAGGAGTTCCCTTTTACTTCATTATAATACTAAACTCTCCACGCAAGGAGGAGCACAAACCTCATTTACTATGTATAGAACACTCTTCTTAAGGCTCATATGCAACCTCAGCTCAACATAAGATGATAGCGTCCCCTTTCTAAATATCTACCCTAACTTTAAAAAGAAACCATTCCCCCTTCCTCTGTGAGTCTCCACTTTGGAAGTTGTTCCTATCTCTTTATTTCCTGTGAATCAGTTTTCCTTTGTTTGACCTCCTCATCTGGTGTAATTTTTTTGTGATTCACCAAGGACTAAACTCCTATTAGTTGTTATATGAGAACTGATTCTGGCTTAGGTAAGTTTCTTGCTTTCTGCAGTAAGAGAATTTGTAACATAGTATTATGCTCTAATATATTCTCTACTTTTGAGGTGTAAAGCATTATAAATATTGTGTTTATTCAAGAGAAGTTTTAAAATGAAGGCATCAACACAGGCATGCACATTTTTGAATACTGTATTTACATTATGCCAGCACATGTGGTATCTATTTCTTAAGTGGAAATTTTAGAGAGTTACAAACGTGATTAGTATATTCTAATATGAATTACAATTCACAACAGTGCATTGGAGACCTTGTTAAAATGCAGATTGTCTTCAGGACTTCTGGGGTGGTCTAGGAGTCTGCATTTCTAAAAAGGCAGTAGTCTATGGGCCAAGGGATACATATTTCAATAATAGAAAAACTCAAAGACAAAAATTCCTAGAGGACTTTGTCTTATGCCCAGATTTCAATATCGTCCCCCAAAACAAGAGACCACCAGGGAGACCAAGTCACACATGCAAAAGCAAAGGGCGGTTTTATTATGGCTTAGGCTCGCTGGGCCTAAGTTCAGGCTCACAGACTTCACAGCACAGTGGATCCGTGCTGAGAGCCCCGATCAAGGGCTGAGCAGCATTATTATGGGTTTTGGCAAGGGGGAATTACAGGAAATTGAGACACAGGTACAGCAATCCAATCATTATCAGGTAATAGTATGGACAACAGTTTCAGCCATACATATTATTTAGTACATTCGTTACTTTTGGCGGGACTTAATCATAATATTTTAGGTATCCTTGAAATTAAACAATTACCGAGTGAGCCCAGGTAGAGTGTATCCGGAGAAGGGGAAGTCGTCCTGATTGGTTACCCTCCATGTAAATGAGGGATACTGGCCTGGCCAATCAGGAGTCATCTGCCATCCCTCTTTATGCTAATTTATGGTTTTCAAAGCAGACCAACCAGAGGTAGGATTATCTTTCTGAATATGTAATTTTTGGCATCCAGAGCAGACTAATCAGAGGCGAGCCTGTGTTCTGTGTTCTCTGAGGCTTCCTGAAGCCTGTCATGAAGTCAGTTTGGTCCTTACATTTGAACTGATTGGGTTTTATAGCAATGATAGCTTTTACTAGAATAGCAAGAAAGAGGACAGCAAGCCTTTCCAAGCATTGCTGGTTAGTATAGTGCATCTAACAGTGTCTCATAAATTCATGGAAAATAAAAATAATAATCTGAAGGAACAATCACATTATTCTTCTATGTTTGTGTGAACGTTTTGTCAAACATCTGGTATGTGGTAGGGATCAGGTTTTAACTCAGGTTAAGTAATCTACAATGATTGAGCTAATCAGGCAATTAGAGAAGAAACTAAAAAATATACGGAAACAGATGAAAATGAAAATACAACAATCTAAACTCTCTGGGATGCAGCAAAGGCAGTCCTAAGAGGAAAGCATATTGCAATCCAAACCCGTTTCAACTAGAAAAAGCACAAAGTCAAAATCTAACAGAGAATCTAACAGAACTAGAAGGACTAGAAGGAGAGCAGCAAGAGCAACCCAAACCCAGCAGAAGAAGAGAAATAAGAAATATCAGAGTGGAAATAATCAATATGGAATTAAAAAAAAAACAATCGAGCAGATCAATGAAATCAAGAGTTGGATTTTTGAAAAAATTAACAAAATTGATAAACCTCTAGCCAGGCTCCTTAGGAAAAAAAAGAGAGAGAACACCCAAATAGACAAAATCATTAATGAAAATGGATCTATTACAACCAATTCCTTAGAAATACAAGTAATCATTAGAGATTACTATAAAAAACTGTATGCCAACAAACTGGACAACCTAGGAGAAATGGACAAATTCCTAAATATACATGCACTACCAAAATTCAAATGAGAAGACATAGAAAGTATGAACAGACAAATAACCAGTGAAAAAATCGAATCCATTATCAAAAATCTCCCAATGAATAAGAGCCCAGGGCCAGATGGCTTCCCAGGGGAATTCTACCAGACATTTAAAGCAGAACTAATACCCATTCTTCTCAAACTATTCCAAAAAATAGAAATAGAAGGAAAACTTCCAAAGTTATTCTACGAAGCCAGGATCACCTTGATACCCAAACCAGACAGAGACCCAGCAAAAAAAAAAAAAAAAAAAAAAAAAAAAAAAAAAAAAAAAAAAAAAAAAAAAAAAAAAAAAAAAAAAAAAAAAAAAAAAAAAAAAAAAAAAAAAAAAAAAAAAAAAAAAAAAAAAAAAAAAAAAAAAAAAAAAAAAAAAAAAAAAAAAAAAAAAAGAGAGAGAGAGAGAACTACGGACCAATATCCTTAATGAATACAGATGCAAAAATACTCAGCAAGATACTAGCAAATCGAATTCAACAGCATATAAAAAGAATTATCCATCATGATCATGTGGGAATCATTCCTGGGTTACAGGGCTGGTTCAATATTCACAAATCAATCAATGGGATATTCCGATTAAGAAAAGAAAAGATAGGGGCACCTGGGTAGCTCAGTTGGTTAAGCCTCTGACTCGGCTCAGGTCATGATCTCACGGTCTTGGGTTTGAGCTTCACATCGGGCTCTGTGCTGACAGCTAAGAGCTTGGAGCTTGAAAATGCGATCTACACATTCAGTGCAATCCCCATCAAATTTGCACCAGCGTTCTTCTCAAAGCTAGAACAAACTATCCTAAAATTTGTATGGAACCACAAAAGACCCCAAATAGCCAAAGTAATATTGGGAGCTCCTGGATGGCTCAGTCGGTTGGACGTCCAGCTCTGGCTTAGATCATGATCTCACATTACTGAGTTCGAGCCCCAAGTCAGGCTCTGCGCTGACAGCCAGCTCGGAGCCTAGAGCTTGCTTCAGTTCTGTACCTTCCTCTCTCTCTGACCCTCCCCAGTTCCCACTGTCTCTCTGTGTCTTCCAAAAATAAATAAAGAACATAAAAAAATTTCAAAGTAATATTGAAGAAGAAATCCAAAATGGGAGGCATCACAATCCCAGACTTGAGCCTCTACTACAAAGCTGTCATCATCAAGACAGTATGGTATTGGCACAAAAACAGACACTTACACCAGTGGAATAGAATAGAGATCCCAGAACTGGGCCCACAAATGTACGGCCAATTAATCTTTGACAAAGCAGGAAAAAGTATCCAATGGAAAAAAGACAAACACTTTAGCAGGTGGTGCTAGGAGAACTGGACGGCAAAGTGCAGAAGAATGAAACTAGATCACTTTCTTACACAATACATAAAAATAAACTCAAAATGGATGAAGGACCTGAATGTGAGACAGGAATCCATCAAAACCCTAGAGGAAAAAACAGGGAACAGTTTCCTTGACCTCAACCACAGCAATTTCCTACTTGACACATCCCCAACGGCAAGGGAAATAAAAGCAAAAATGAACTCTTGGGACCTCATCAAGGTAGAAAGCTTCAGCACTGGAAAGGAAACAATCAAGAAAACTAATAGGCAACCAATGGAATGGGAAAAGACAGTTACAAAAGACATATCAGATAAAGGGGTAGTATCCAAAATCTACAAGGACCTCACCAAACTCCACACCCAAAAAACGAATAATCCAGTGAAGAAATGGGCAGAAGACATGAACAGACACTTCTTTAAAGAGGACATCCAGATAGCCAACAGGCACGTGAAACAATGCTCAGCGTCACTCATCATCAGGGAAATACCAATCAAAACCACACTGAGATACCACCTCATACCGGTCAGAGTGGCTAAAATGAACAAATCAAGAGATTATAGATGCTGGTGAGAGTGTGGAAAGATGGGCACCCTCGTACACTGTTAGTTGAAATGTAAACTGGTGCAGTCGCTCTGGAAAACAGTGCAGAAGTTCCTCAAAAAACTATCAATAGAACTCACTTATGACCCAGCAATAGCACTGCTAGAGATTTACCCAAGGGATACAGAAGTGCTGATGCATACGGGCACATGTACCCCAATGTTCATAGCAGCACTGTCAATAATAGCCAAAACATGGAAAGAGCATAAATGTCCATCCCCTGATGAATGGATCAAGATGTGGTATATATATACAATGGGGTATTAAATGGCAATGAGAAAGGATGAAATCTGGCCATTTGTAGCAAGGTGGATGGACCTCGAGGGTGTCATGCTAAGCGAAATAAGTCAGGCAGAGAAGGACAGATATCATATGTTTGCACTCATAGGTCTAACAGGAGAACAAGAGAAACCTAATGGAGGCCAGGGCGAGGGGAAGAGGGAAAGAGAGTTGGAGAGAGAGAGGGACGCAAAACCTGAGAGACTATGGAATACTAAAAATGAACTGATGGTTGATGGGGGAGCAGGAGGGGGGAAAGTTCATGACCAACGCACTCACCCACCCAGGTACCTTACCCCTAGCAAATTTCAAGTGTACAATACAATAGTGTTAATTCTAGTCACCATGCTATAAACGTTCAGTGCCTGCACATCCTGCATCAGTAAACCTTTTACCATTTGATCCAATGTCTGAACATTTCCCAGTCCTTAGCCCCTGGCAACAAACATGCCAATCTTTATCATTTTGTCATTTGTAGATTCTATATATATGTGATTTTGATGAGGCACTTGAGGCAGACTGAGGGGCAAAGCACAAGCCAGCACACCCCCCTCCCCAGGTGGGACATGACGGATACTCCTTGCACACTCCAGGCTTCCCCAAAACAGGAAAGGACAAACAAACAAACAAACAAACAAACATCTAAACTGAGAAGAGTCTCCAGCAGCTTACCAGAAAATAACAATCCCATGATAGCCTAAAGTCCAGCAGCCCCCTGCTGTCTCAAGATTCCTGTTTTGCTGGAGGTAGAAACAAACTCAGCTTGAGAATAGTAAGCCTCCAGTGAGTGTGCAGCATGTGAAAGTCTCTTTGGAAACTCCCTCTAGACTTTATCTCCCCGGACTCCATAAAAGGGTCACCCCCACCCCACTACCCCAGTGCACCTCTTTTCTGCCCATGGGTCCTGTCTCCATGGCTTAATAAAATTAGACGCTCTCAAGAATTTGTTCTTAGTCATCGGCTGCAGACCCCACAAATGCCACATCACCAAAAATGTCATCATTTTCATATAGTTTATACTTTTCTATGTGTGGCTCATTTAACTTAACAAAATAACCTTTTGGATAATTCTCTTGGTACAAAGGGAAAGATTTCCTTCTTTTCTGAGGCTTTTATACCAAGAAGGAATTAGGGGAGAGACTTCTATTGGGAAAAGAGCTATTACCACAGAGGAACCTTTGAAAAAGAGTTGCCTGCCTGGCATGGCAAATATTTGCCCAACATGTACTCTTTCCTGTTTCCTGTGAATGTACTTCCCTTTCTGTAATTCTAAATCCCTGCCTTTTCTCCTTAAGTCAAAATGGCACTTGGGATCATTTGCCTGACTCTGATCCTCATCTTGTTCATGTTCCTATAATTAAACCTTTTTTTCTCTTATGAGTCTGTCTTATAATAGTTCAACTATTAGACCAGCCAAAGAATTGAGAACCGATGAAAAAAAGAAAAAAGGTGTCCCCTCCTACACATTGATTTCGTTGTTGAGAACTGACTTGGTGCCCTAGAACCAAAAGAAACTGAAAAGACAGAATGTGGGAAAAAGAGGAACCATATCTTTCTTGCTTTTGTTATGCCCAGTTCAAAATATAGGCCCCCAAAACCAGAGACCACCGGGGAGACTGAGCCACACATGTAAAAGCAAAGGGCTTTACTATGGACTTAGGCTCACCGGGGCCTAAGCTCAGTCTCACAGACTTCACCAGCGCAGTGGATCTGTGCTGAGAGCCCTGAACAAGGGCTGGGCAGCGTTTTTATGGGGTTTGGGAAGGGGGAGTTACAGGAAATTGTGACACAGGTACACTGATCCAATCATTATCACATAACATCATTGGCAGTAACTTTAACCACACACATTGCCCAGAGTGTTCATTACTTTTGGCGGGACCCAATCACAACATTTAGTGTTTCTTGAAAATAAACAATTACCGGGTGGGCTAAGGACCCCCATTTAGGGTGTAACTAGCCTTAAGCAATAAGTGATTATCTATAGCTTCTATCTCTAGGCCTGCCCTTAGGAATGTTAAGGGTGTTAGCTGGCCTTTCCTCATTGGGTGTTACAAGGGTGTTCTCTCTTGCTCTAGGAAATGTGTAACTGCCTGTTAGTTGCCAGGAACTGAAACCTAGGCCTTCTAGATCACGGGGAAAACTTGAAGCCTGTCATGGAGTCAGTTTGGTTCAGACCAGTGTCCTTTCTCTTTGCCAGGTTGAGAAGGCTGAGGCAGGTCAGGGCCCTCAGAACCGCAAGGGCACCCAGAGGAAGGGGCTGGGGGTTTGTAGGGAAACACAGGATCCACCTGGTTTGGACAGGAATGCTTTGTGCTGCCAGCCTTGTTCACTGAGTGTTCTGGGTGGTATTGGGTTCCTCATTAAGAAAAACATGAAAAGGCTCAGAGGACTGTGTGAGTGGCTCAGTATGTTAAGCGTCCCACTTGGGCTCAGGTCATGATCTCACAGTTCCTGTGTTCCTGCCTTGCATTGGGCTCTCTGCGGTCAGTTGGGAGCCTGCTTGGGACCCGCTGTCCCCCTGTCTCTGCTAGTCCCCTGCTCTCGTGCGTTCACTGTGTCTCTCTCTTGTGTCAAAAAATTCACTTAAAAAACTATTAAAATGTGTTAAAAAGGGAGGGGATCAGACACCTCAAAGAGAAAAAGAAGGTTACATAGTTTAATGTGTACCCATGCTATGTTTCAATGCAGTCATTTTGATTTTTGTTCAACTTTATACTTTTAAGCGATTTCAATTTCTGTCACCACGACAACCTGTCATAAGATCACTTCATCGTTTATTGGGAGAAACCACTCGATATTTTCTAGAATCACAAAAAGAAAAACAAAAGAAAACAGAAAATCAGAAAAGAACCCCACAACCCCACACAGTCACACCATATTTTAATGAAAATATTGAGCAATTAGTATAGAATATTTCTATTTTTTCGATGGCAGTTTAAATACGAGACTGCTAGGGGTGCCTGGGTGGCTCCATTGGTTGGGCATCCGACTTTGGCTCAGGTCATGATCTCCCAGTTCAGGAGTTCGAGCCCCTGTCAGACTCTGAGAGCGGAGAGCTCAAAGGCTGGAGCTGCTTCAGCTTGTGTCTCCCTGTCTCTCTGCTTCACCCCTGCTGGTTCTCTCTCTCTCAGAAAAAAAACATTTAAAAAAATTTTTTAGAAGAGGACTTTCTATTTGGAAAACTATTTGGCAGTGACATAGGAAAATACACTTTCCTACTGAAGGGAAGTAGTTTGTCACCTCAAATTATGTCTCTTTGAAATAAGGATTATTTTAATCTGACAAAGGAGAAGCTCTGAAACCCAGGACAAGTTTGTTTTGTAAGAGACATTTGCATATGGAAGAGAAAGTTCCATTTGGAAGGATGTCTCCCTCTGTGCAGCAAAAGCGGGAGAATGTGTAAATCCCCAGAAACTCTGATCAGGGGAGAAGGCCCGGATTTTAATGGAGACCACAACCAGAGCCTTCCTTATGTGCTTTCCCTAGTCTCCTCCCCTCATGCTTCCCACCAGTGGGATCACCTGTGGTGTTTCAAGCAGGATCCTTGCTGCTGGCCCCCCCTCAGATTCCCTGACGTGGGTAGGTGGAAACAGTGTTGTTGTAGTGAAGTGCCTCAGGGGATTCTGGGGCAGGATTTTTTTTTTTTTTTTTACCTCAACCCCATTGGTTCCTGGTCCTGCTTCAAGGAAAGAAGAAGTGGACACAAAATGAGCAACAGGCCAAGTTGATTAGAGTATAAGAGAGGGAGATGGAGGAAAGCTCTGCGTACAGAGAGGGGGGCATAGAGGGTGAAAACCCGAGACAATAGGAAGGATCTTTGTGTTAGGAGGTCCGTGTCTGTCCCACTCTTGTTCCCTTCCCCCTTGTTCCTTCTCAGGTCTGACACTGGCTTTGAAAGGACACAGATCTAAGCCAAACCCACGCCATGACAGGCTTTAAGTTTCCCCTCTGAACTAGAAGGCCTAAGTTTCAGTTTCTTGGAAACTATCAGGCAGTTACACATTACCTAAGGCAGGAAAGACCACCCTTGTAACACCCAATCAGGAAAGACCAGCTCCCACTCTCCACAGACCTAAGGTTAAGGCCTGCAGATAAAAACTTTAGATAAGACCCTGTTACCTAATGTTACCATTAACCTGTCAAGTGCCAAACAAAACCCTAGGCTCCCTCTGTATTGGTTGATTTTAAAGGTCCTCTAAATATTGTAATTGGATCCCACCAAAAGAAATGAATGCCCTAAATAATGTATGTGGTTAAAATTGCTGCCAATACTGTTGTACAGTTATGACTGGATCACTGTACCCATGTCACAATTTCTTGTAACTCCCCCTTCCCAAACCCGATAAAAACCCTGCTCAGTGCTTCTTCGGGGCTCACAGCATGGATCCACTGCGCTGGTAAAGTCTGTGAGCCTGAGCTTGTAATAAAGCCCTTTGCTTTTGCATGCGTGACTTGGTCTCCCTGGTGGTCTCTGCTCTTTGGGGGATACTGTGATCTGGGCAATACAAATTCATGACTAGATGCTGGGTTTCCCATTCATGATCATCTCTTTCCCTTGTATTGTTATGGAATCTGGACTGGATCACCAGGGGAGAACCCAGCTGCACTCAGAGATCTTGGAAGGGAGGAGGTTTATTTTACACTTGTAGGCTCAGAGGAGATCATTTTTCAGAGGTCTGAGCTCAGAGCATCCACAGAGGGAATGGTTTATAGGCTGTTATTCTGCATTCCTCATTAATACCTGCGACAAGCAGGGCTGGAAGAAGAACCAGAAGGGGGAGCCTTTGATCAGGGACAGGTATTTCCTTATCAGTCCTGTGGGCCATCTTAATCTGATTTTTCCCTAGTGGTATGAGAGGTGGTCCAAGGCCATACTGTTCCTTGTGGTCTTAGGTTTTATGGTCTTCTACTAATTTTTATGTAGGCCTTTAGTCAAATATCTGAGGGGAGCCTGAAGGGCAGTGGGTGGAGTCTGTCACATTCCTTAGAGGAAACACACATCTGAGGGGAGTTTGCTGTGATCAGACACTCCCAGCATTGTTCCAGTGTCTTTTCCCCACCTAGACCTCAGGTCCTAAACTTTTCCTTTCCTCTAACTGAATCCCATCGTTTGCTATCATAATTCTAAGTGAGGCCCAGAATTAGGCAGGAAGGCTTCCTATTAACTTCTGAGAGTTGAGAGGTGCCTGAGTAGCTCAGTCGTTTCACCGCCTGACTTGGGCTCAGGTCATCATGCTAGGCTTTGTGGGTTTGAGCGCCCAGTTGGGGTCTGTGCTGACAGCTCGGAGCATGGAACATCCTTCAGAATCTGGGGCTGCTTGTCTCTCTGCCCCTTCCCCATTCATGCTCTCTCTGTACCTCAACAAAGAAAAAAATATTTTAAATTTAAAAAAATTATGAGTGTTGATGCAGGCTTGTCCTCAAGAAGAGGTAACAGGCCTCCTGTACAGGAGTTGGGGAGGGTCAGGTCCAAGTAGCACACTTTATGCTCAAACAGAATTCCAGGACTTCTGTGGGAGGGAGGCCCTCTGAAAGGAGAAAAGGGAGCTTCAGGGATTGGTTACCAAGAGGGAGCTCACACCTTCTGAATAGCTGACACAAAGGACTAAGAAACTGACCCTTTCTGCATCTCAAAGCTGTGCCTGCAGGCAAGCAGTTTACTGGGGAGGGGCTCTGTTGCTGGATTTACAGTCATTTTCTCCTACTTCAGCTGGGATTTCTTACAAAGATCTTCTGAGGAAGAAATCTAGAGGAGAATATGAATCAAGAAATCGCGAGTTCTCAGGTGAGCCTTTTGCCCCCGGATGGAGGCCCTGTTGTCTTATTCTGGGGAAATTCCATGCACGTGGAAACTGCAGGGCATCTGGGTGTCTCAGCCAATTGAGCCTCAGACTCTCCATTTGAGTTTGGCCACGATCTCAGGGACCTGTGATCCAGCCTTGAGTCCGGGTTTCTGCTGAACTTGAAGCCTAGTTAAGGTTCTCTTCCTCTTCCTCTGTCCCTCTTCTCCATTTGCGCGCACTCGCTCGCTAGCTCGCTCTCGCTCTCTCTCTCTCTCTCTTTCTCCCCCTCTCTCTCTCAGTTTAACAACATCCCTCCTAACCTTGTAATGAGAGACCACTTGGTCAGACTGCTGTTTGTGTGTTACCATATATGGGAGACAAAGTAGTAAAAAATTATAAAAAAACAATGCCATGTGGTGTTCAGGGCTCAGGTTATTGGGTACGAACCCAACTGAGTGGTGCCAGCAGGAATGAAGTTATTTCCTGGAAAGGAAAGCCTTGGTTGAGAATTTTGCTACAATAGAAATTTTTTTAAAAAGCGAATAATTTTGGTTTTAGTTGTGATGGTTCTGCTTTATGTTTTCACCTACTTTTTAACCTCAGAAATGACACTCAAGGCTAGGTGTTTAGAACACTCCTCCTCTGTAATCCAGAAATCTGTGCTTTGTCTCCAACCTGGCTTCCCGTAGGAAAACAACAAATGCCAGTTTGAAGTAAAAGTCCTGCAAGTATTGGTCATATTGCCGTTGTGACGGATCCAGAGCGGGGGGTGTGTGTGTTGAGTCCAAGCTTCCTGTTGCTGGTGGGGTCGGGTCCTGGGATCGCGCTCACGGAACACGCTTCCCATTTAGGTCTGATCTCAATGCCTTCTCTGCTCTGGGTAGAGTAGGTATGAAAACGCACAAACACATATGGTGGCAAACAAGACAGAATGACCTACTCGGTAGGGTGAAGAAAAGATACTTCAGAATATTCTGATATCACCAAACATGGGAAGTATATGTGATTGAAGTCTGTAAAAATCCACTGTATCCTCAAAGTTGTTTATATTCTGACTTACTGTGTGGGGGTCACAAGAACACACTGGTGATCCTGTGGCCTGAGGTGTGGCTTAGGCACTGAGTTCAATGTGTTTCCTTACAGTTGATGTTCCCTTCTTTTACTTGGCTTTGTGCTCTCTGCCGGATTTCTCCCCTGTAATGTTCATATTTTCCTTCTTATCACTTGAAATTATTTTAGGCAGATGCCCTGAACGATTTCCCGACATCATCATATTTGAACTGGAAACTTCTTTCTTCCAGTTTCTTATTCTGTGTGTGTGTGTGTGTGTGTGTGTGTGTTGTGTGTGTTTAAAGTTTATATATTTTGAGAGAGACAGAGAGAGCAGACGCAGTGAAGTTGCAGAGAGAGAGCATGAATCCCAAGCAGGCCCCACAGGGTCAGTGCAGCAACTCATTAGGAGCTAGAACCCACAAAAGCATGAGATCCCGACCTGAGATGAAATCAAGAGTCAGATGCTTAACTGACTGAACACTCAGGCGGCCCTTCCTTGTAGTTTCT
>PISW01013290.1:0-27121 GCA_004023785.1 Mungos mungo
ATGGACACACTCGCACGGACGTTGACTCCGGCACGGTGTCACTAGACCCTCGTCACGGACCGTATCACTGTAGCTGGCAGTGAGGCAGCCGAGAAAGGTCTGCCTCTGCAGGAAGCCTGACCTAGGCTGAAGCAAAGGACTGTCCGTAGGTGCTCGGAAGTGACAGAAATACACTCGTGCTGGTTGGTGGCACCTTTCAACGTTCCGAAAAAGTCACTGGTTTCTGGCAAACGCCACGGCCTGAGCATCTGAGCATGGGAGACAATTGCCCACAATCTGCAGCGAGCGAGCGAGCGAGCGAGAGAGAGAGAGAGTGACATTCGGCAGCGGGTATGACTCTTATTGCAAGACATCGCTCGTTTATCAAGTTAAAATTCGTTAGAAATGTTTGCAGAACAAGTTACTCGCAATCCAAGGTTTTACTGCACTTGTATATACATGTAAGCTGGTGGTTCCTCTGTGCTTTCCTCTGCCTCCAGCTCATGCTCTCACATGTGCACACACAGATGTGCACGCGTTGAGGTGATTTGACCACTCAGTCACCCCACTACCACCATCATGTCTGAGCTGCTATGAATGAATGCTGCCATCATGAACTGTAAAGGAAACTACATGATTCTGGATTTTTCTCCTTTTCTCCTGAAAAGGGGGTGGAATGGAGGGTTTGCTGGTAAAGTATATCTCAGAGTATGTGTGTTCCTTTTCTTGTGCTATCACCTTTACAAGGTGGGTGATTCCAACCACTGTGCTCTCTTTTTTCATTCTGTGTGGGGATCCCTTTCCTTGTTCCCAGGCTGATTCTGCTTCCTCCTGGGGCTGGCCCAGGTGTACAGACAACAGCCACCTGCTGACCCTGCTATGGGAAGTCAGGGGTATCTGGTATCTGTCTGTCACGAGCCAGGGAATGCCCTGTTCAGATGTTCCCAGAAGTTGTGATCTCTTTAGGAACTCAAGGACATTTGTTTCCATAAAGTGGAAAGCCTGGCGTGAGCAGGTGGCCTGAGCAGCGCGTGGGTCCATAGACAGCCATGTCATGAGGGGAAGTTGCTGGGGCACCTGGATGGCTCCACTGGCAGAGCATCCAACTCTTGGTTTCAGCTCAGGCCGTGATCCCAGGGTTGTAGGATCAAGTCTCGCATCAGGCTCTGTGCTGACAGTGTGGAGCCTGCTTGAGATTCTGTTTCTCTCCCTCTGCCCCTCTCCCGTGCTTGTGCGCTCGCTGTCTCTCTCTCTCTAAAGTAAAAAAAAAAAAAAAAAAATTAGAAAAAAGAGGGCAATTTGCTGGCCAAGCCATGCGTATCCTCGGCTTTCACGCCACAGAGACGTGGAGCCTTAGGTTAGCACTCTGGGCTCTGGGTTGGTTTCTCAGCGTAATTATCTCCATGCCGTCTCCAGGAGGCCTTCTGTGAGCCGTGGCCTCTGGCTGTTAGAGCCAGTGGGGGTAGCTGGAGGCTGGAGCCCAGGGTCAGGAAGGGAGTGACCACAGAGGTGCTTGCCGGAGGCTAGGGCGGAGAGGAAGGCCAATCTGCCACCTGAGTGGGGTGCTCCGGACTAGGCAAAACTCATTATGAGAGAAAGGATCTCTAAAATCCCCATAATCATTTAATTATACTAAATAGTAATTAAACACTGCATCTATTAACATCCACATCCCCACGAAGTTACAACTCAGGCTTCTCTCAGGCAGGCAGGAGAACAGACAGTGCTGTTTCCCGGCCACAGGCAGCCCTGTGTGGGAGTGGTGGGGAGGGGGAGGCAGGCACCTGTTCCCATTTCCACGGAGATCTGCAGACAGCTGTAGAGCGGGAGGAAGGTGAGTTTGGCCCCGAGGGAGTTCAGCTGTGTGTTTGCCATTCTTTCCCTCTCTCCTTTCTCAATCCCGGAAAGAGTCAATGGGGCCAAACAGATTGGAAGTCCGGCCTGGCACGGGGGTCCTCGAACACGCATCCTGCAGGACTGAGTCTCTTATCCCTGGTGCTGCCTTCTGCCACTGCCACTGTGCGCTGCCTGGCAGTTTTGTTCCACGTAGGTGGCCATGCATTCTCCCTGGCAGATGCCCAGTTTCCAAAGTAGCTAAACCTTAACCTCTGGACCACTTCCCAGAAGCCGCTTTCGTTCTGCAGAAGCACGTGTGCTGCCCTGTTTGCCGTGCAGGGAACTCGGAGCTGGGAGCTGGGAAGGCCGTGGGCTGCCTGCTTCCTTCGCTGAGGCTCTGGGTCTGCGACTTCGTAGTTTGCTGGTCAGGCTGATATTTTACTTTAAAGTCCTTGCTGAAGATGAGCCGGAGTCCAGCCAGGCTGTCCTTCGGGAGACTACAGAGGACCGGCCTCGGGCCTCCCTTCTGAAAGGCAGCTGGGTCCTTGCAGTAGTCCCACAGATGTCTGTTTCAGACTGTCTCCAGTGAGACAGCTGACCTGATTGGACAGCACCTCTTGAACATGCCCAGTAGCATGTCACCTTCTCCCAGCACTTCCTCCCTCTGCTCACCCCCGTGCCTCTGTCTTCCCAGGCGGGGGGCTAGACCTCAGTCCCCTGTGGCCCATTTCTCTCCTTCTTTGTGGTAGAACTTGATGGAAAGCTCTCCACCCATGACCTCATTTCTCTCCCACTGTACGGGTTCCCCAACGCTGCTGCAATAAAGCACCACAGACCGAGTGGTCTAAACAGGAGCAATGTGTCTTCCCATAGTCTGGAAGCGGGGGGTCTAGGACCAAGGTATTGGCCAGCCTGCTTTCTTCTGGGTCTCTGTGGGCAATCTTTTTAGGCTCTCAGCTGCCTTCTGGTGGTTGCTCTGATCCTTGGTGGTCCTTGGCTTATAGAAGCACTCTATGCCTTCCTTTGCACATGGTGTTCTCCGTGTGTGTGTCCAGATTTCCCTTGTGTAGGAACACAGTCTTAATGGAGTGAGGCCCACCCTAATGACCACGTTCATCTTAGCAAATTACATCTGTGGTGACTCAGTTTCCAAATGTGGTCATGATCTGGGGTCCTGGGGATTAGGGCTTCAATCTGAATTTAGTCTGTAACACCCAACTTCCTTCTTACTCCTCAGTGATGTGGTTTGACCTTTCACCTCTCCAATGGAGATTTACATTTAAAGGCTGTGGCACCTTCTCTCTGGCCAATTGATCAGTCGCCTCTGTCCCATACACCTGGCCTTGTGTTGCCATCCACGTTCTCCCAACTCCTGTTTTTGACTCTGGACACCATACTCGGCTGCTTCTGGGGTTGTCCTGGCCCCTCCTAGTTCCTTCTTTCCTGTGATGTCTCTTCCCTAGATGCATGCGTTGCCTCCCTCATCCTTGCCTTGCTCTTCTGAGGCCTCATCTTCCAGCTTCTGGATGCTGGCAGCCACCTTGATGCTGGAAAGTCCCAAATCTGAGTGTTGTCTTATCCTTTCACCTAAGCCCTTGGCTTCCTGATCATCTTAAACACACACATTCAAGGAGAACCGGTTATTCATCCCTACACAGCGGCTCCTCCATTCTCTCAGTCTCTGTGTCCATTGCTTAAGGAATCAGATCGTGTAGAAGTGAAGGATTAGGCTGGCTAGAAGGAAGATCTTGTGTGATGAGCAATGTTACAGAGGAGGAAAGTGCACACGCACATGGGAAACCAGGAAAGACACCGAATTCTGTGAACAGAGCTAACCCGTTGGGCACTCTGTAGGCCTGAGCACCTGGCTAAATGCCCAGGGTCTGCTCCCTCACGGACACCCCTGGCTGCTCAGTTCCTGTCCCCAGCTACACTACCTCTAGCTCAGCGCACGTTGTCAATGCACTGCTGGTCATGGAGGCTGGTTGGTGGAGAACGACTCATTTAGGTCCACGGTGGTGCACGCACAGCCTCCCGGACGGTAACTGGTTCTGATGTGGACTGTCTTTTCTAAGCCATTGTCGCCAAGGTATTCTTGACAACTGTTTGCAGATTGATTTTTGGATTATTATCGCTTCTGTATTTTGCTGGGTAGGTATGTACAGGTCTTACTGCTAACTTCAGAAGTGGAGAGGAAAAGTGATTCAGTAGAAAGGAGTTGACCGGCTGGAGGCAGGGGCCTGATTCTGCATCTCGCTCAATCCCTGACTGTGGGGTCATGGGAAGTCACCAAGCCATGGAATTGGTCCAGATCCTCTCTCAGGACCCTTTGGACAGTAGCTGTTGCACTTTATCATTAGTATAGTGGTTATGGCATAAGGCCTATTTTTTGTCAACGCCAGAATGTATTTAGTTAATTCACAAGAGTCCATGCTTTCCGGCGTCAGCCTTGCCTGCCTTCTTCACCGGTATCCTAGCACGGTGCTCGGGGCAGAGTAGATACTCCGTAGATACGTGCTTTGTGAACAAATGAGGCAGATTTTTATATTCCCTCTTTGAAGGAAATAGGGGGCGGATATGGTTAATCCAGTTCTCCTTGACAGCTGTGTGGTTGAGTTCAGCAGAGTCACGTGTGGCCTCAGTGTCATTTCGCAGAGGGAAGCCTCTGGTTACCACCTCACAGAGGAGCACCCCTAACGAGTGTGGTCGAGGACGCCATCGCAGGACACTCATGTGTCTGGAACCCTCACCTGAACCTGAAGTCTAGATCACGCTTCGTGGCCAGTGGGTTCCTAACTATCAATAGCAGGAAAGAAATCACACACGGAGGGTGGGGTCTTTAATGGGAAGGTACTGAGTGGGCAGGGAGTTCACGCTCTGGCTCCAGAGAATTTTTCACTTGACGATAATGCTTTGCATAAAGACTCTAACATGCTGGGCTGTGGAGGGCACGCGTGGGTTTATGACAAATTTTGTCTGGGTTTAGAACTAGATGTGACTTTACAAGTTATGTACCATTTACTGCCAAGAGGCCCAGAGTCCAGGATGGTCAGATGACTCTTTTTGCTTCCCGCGGTTGGTAAGGTGCCGGCTGGGATCAGGACCAGACTCCTGGCAGGCTGAGGACCTCCCAGCCCCCTACTCTGGAGGCTTCAGCAGCTGTGGTTCTGAGTGGCTCCCACAGAGAGAAACCACACGGTAGGATCATGGCTGTGACACTTAGAAGTCCGTCCTGGGAGAGACGAGAGGAGTTTGGTTGAATCCTCTTTGTTAAACCGAGTGAACTCTCTGGTGAGAAAAGCAGCGAGGTCGTCATGGACCCGTGTGGCAGCCTCTGGGGGGCACAGGCCTTCCGCAGCCCGTCTCCTCCATTCCTCTGGTGGCCTCGTGAACACGGCTGCATTCCAGGCGCGGAACCAGGAGAGCCCAGGGGGACCTTGTTCGCTGGCGGCCGAGGAAGGAAATAGGCGTTTCTTACCCTGGGCCACTCTTCCCTTTTTTATACTTTTGTTTCTGTCGGTTATATATATTTTAAAATAAGGACCTATAGCTTAAAAAATGTAAATGCTGCTTTAAATGGTGTTATCAGCATCACACAAAATAACTAGAGGCCGTACAGAATTTGGGGTGATGGAAAGTCAGAGTTGGAACCGCTGCTCCTGACAGGGCTGGGCCCCTGTGGCCTTGTCCCAGCGGGCTTTGCCTGAAGGATCCTCTGACTGAAGGTAAGAACCTGCTTCAAGCATCAAAAACTCCTCTGGAAACCATGTTCTGAAGAGCATGAACTATTTTATTTTAAAAATTTAGTAGGTTTCACACCCAGCACAGAGCCCAGCACGGGGCCTGAACTCACAACCCTGAGATCAAGGCCTGAGTTGAGATGAAGAGTCAGATGTGCAACTGACTGAGCCACCCTGGCATCCCAAACATGAACTATTTTAAATTGTAGCAGAAAGACACTCCAGCTGGATTGACAAAGAATAATTTTTGTGAAGGAGCGAACCATTAGGTTCTTTAAATTTCAGTGATAAAAAGGCATTTCATGACAATTTAACCAACTATTTCTTCTCCCAGTCCACCCCACCGTCTATCTACTCCCTATTCTGTCAGGGTCTGGGTCTTGTCTATGACCCCAGAGTGCACTTTCCTTAGAGGGCTGGTGCCCTTTGACCTCTGTACATTGTGCTTTTCTTGGTGAGGCAGGGTAAGGGTCAGCTTCACAGATGGAAATGTGTTGTTTGTAAGAAGAAATGTCAGTGTTGAGCTAGGGACAGCCAAGGCATTTAAAAACCTGTTCCGGTGTGGCCTCAGGGAAGTTTATCCCACTGCAGTGTTTCCCCAGGGCACACGGCCTTCCCGGAGCTCGTGTCTGGCAGAGAGGCCATGACACACAGGGAAAGCTGTGGTGGTGGAGAGGCAGAGAGAGTGGACTGTTCTAGAGCTTCCCAGAAGAAAGAGGTGGTAAGACCTGGTGATCATCGGGAGTTTAGTAGAGGATCATATCCTGTTTTCCCTGTGTGTGGCTGTGTGCTACACGGAAGGCATTGCTGTCCCACTGTCTTTTCTCCAAGGCTGTGGGGGCTGCTCAGCACAAGCACAAGGTGACAGGCAGGTAGAATTAGTGGAAAGTACCTGAAAATTTGAATAAGTACGTGTACCAGCCCAAATGTGAGCCACGGACTGGGTAAGTTAAGCCTCACTTGGGCTTTTCCCATAGCCTGCCTTGTCCAGGTCAAGCTGCTTGTGGTTTTACTTCGTCGGTGCTGTGCAGGCCACCTTTAGGAGAAATGGCCAGTGTGGGGCCCTGGTCTTCTGTAGGTCTCTGAGGACAGTGAGATGGTGGGGGGCCTGGAAGCCGTGCCCCTGGAAGAACCTGGGAGGGAATGGTGGGTAGTGGTCTCAAGAAAGGACACCCCACAGGGGCGTGAGAGGTGCCTCCTTGAGTTTGGACACCATCCTAGCTCAGAGGGAATAGTTGTTCCTGAGAACAGAATTGAAAGAGACGTCAAGATGAGGAAGGGCTGGGCGCCTGGCTGGTTCAGTCAGGTAGGTTTCAGTTCAGGTCGTGATCACTGTTCACGACTTCGAGCCCCACACCGGGCTCTGTGCTGACAGTGCAGAGCCTGTATGGGATTCTTTCTTTCTCTCCCTCTCTCTATGCTCCTCCCCTTGTGGTCTCTCTCCCTCAAAAATAAAAAATAGGGGCGCCTGGGTGGCTCAGTCGGTTAAGCCTCCGGCTTCGGCTCAGGTCAGATCTCACGTTCGTGGGTTCAAGCCCCGCGTCAGGCCCTGTGCTGACCGCTAGCTCAGAGCCTGGAGCCTGCTTCTGGTTCTGTGTCTCCTTCTCTCTCTGCCCCTCCCCCTCTCATGCTCTGTCTCTCTCTGTATCAAAAATAAATAAAACATTAAAAAAAATAAACTTAACAAAAAAAAGGAAGGCCCGACTTTCCAAGAACTAGAGCCATTAAACTTTGAGCCAGCTACCACCAAGCAGAGGGTGCAGGCGTACCCGCAGGCCAGAGCGCTGCCGGTCAGGCCCATCAGGAGGGCGCGGGTGGCACCCACTCCTCCATCCTCTCGTCCTCACTTGTCTGCCCGCCCAACACAGACTTCTGCAGCCCTTGCTCTCTGCCATGCCTTGTGCTGTGGGGGACTCCCAGCACCTGGGAACCTTCTGGACTAATAGAGGGGCACTCCCACCCCTGCTACTACGGCGTGCTGTGACGCATGTGTTCACAGGAGCAGGCGTGGGAGCGTGGTGCTATAGAGATGCCAATGGCTGAAATTCCGACGTGGGAGAGGGTTGAAGTCTTGCACCCAGAACTCGACTCTGAAGTGGGAGCTTTTCCTGGTGTCTGCGAGCAGCTCACACAGGCAAGAATGTGACTGTGGGTGGGATGGGCAGTGAACGTGGACCACTTAGTGAGAGGCACTTATTCCATAGAGCTGGACTCTGTATCTGGGATTCTTGGAAGAGTCTGAAGATGAGTTTTCGGAAGCATTACAGATTCGGGCTGTGGCTGTGTAGACAGACCTGGGGAGAGCATATAATGTAAGAGAACGGGAATCAGTGGTGGGAGTCCGGTAGACATCAGTACTTCACTGGTGTGTAGGTGAAAATGGGCATGGGGACAGGGACCGGGAAGGGGTTGAGGAGTGATGTCAGGAGCTGTACAGCCGGGAGGGGTGGGGTCCCGGCAGCCACGGAGAGGAGAGGCATCAGGCGCTCCACTGAGCCACCCGGGAAGGTGAGAGTCAAGTCAGCCAGAGGACCCCTGTGTGGAGACAGGGAGGGATGTGCAGAAAGCAGCTGAATCGAGTGGGAAGTGGCTCTTCCTCACGTCAGGGTGACGCGCTGTGGACACCAGAATCACTGGCAGGGAAAATACCAACATGTGCTAAGTACCTCTGTGTCACGCTGGGATCTCCTGGTTTCTCCCCACCTCCACTCACGCCTCTCCATGATGCTCTTGCTTTCTGTTCCGACTTTTCCAGATCATCTTTGATTGTTACTGTATCTTTAAATGTTCGTCAAAAATTATTCAGACAAGAAACAGCACTGGGGGAATAAAAGAAAAAGGATACAGTGTGCAGGGGGTTCCTTTCTTCTGGTTGTTTTCTCATTGGCTCGTCAGACCTTCACGATGAAGGAAGGCAGGTCTGCAGAGGGCGCCAAACCCCAGGCGTGCCCGTAACAGGTCCGGCGGGTGGGTGATTCATTCCTCGGGGGGAGTCAATCACGAACATTGCATTTGTGAGGTGTTTTTTCTGTTCCTGTTTTCATTTAAAAAAAAAGTGTCTTGAAAGGTAAATTTTTAGAATGGCGTATCTTTTAACCTTGAAATTCTACAAATTGTTTCTATTTTCTTTTTAACTAAACAGATGGGGGAGATTGGTCCTCTTATGTTCTCTTTTCATAACTATTTTTAAGTCACTTCCTTAATTTTAAGTGAGGAAGAAGCAAGCAGCCGCGCCCACCTTGAGCAGTGGTGTGTTTGGGAAGTACAGGTGGGTCTTACCTTAGTTTCCTGAGGCCTCTGGGCCTTCAGAGAGACGGGGAGGGGGGCAGCCGTCCCTTGAGTCCGGTTCTCGCTGCTGAAATGATTGGCCGGTGGGAGCCAGGCCGTGTCCTGGGTGCGGGACGTGACACGTCCCTCAGAGAGGCCCAACGCCGGACACAGCTGAGACAGATCTCCATCGGGGGGCCAGGTGGGTCCAATTGCTCCACCAGCCTCTGAGGAACAGCCCTGCTGCCGCACTCACGCGGGGACTCCGCAGCGGGACCTCGGAGTAGCCCCGGTGCTGCTGTCCCGGGCCTGTCCCCACGCCACCCCCTGTTCTCTGCGTGAGCCCTGCTCCGTGACTGGTGCATGTTGGGGAGCCCTTCGCTGGGAGCCAGCTCTAGGGGCAGCCGGCGCCGGTGGGAGGTGGGGAAGCCCCCAGGGGACGGGTAGGGCCTGCTGGGTAGTCCTTCCTGGCTTCCTTCTCGTAGGGGCCAGAGGTGTTCGTGTGATCATAGCCTGCACCCTGTGCACCTGCAGGCGTGGTTCCAGGTGTACCCACGCGGAGTGCTTACACTTTAAGGATGAGCCGGACCTTTGTGGCCTTTCTGGCCTGATGTGTGGAGCGAGTGGGCAATCCAAACCACACCTTTCAAACTTGCCAAGAAGTCAGGATTGTTTCCTAAACCTCTTTTATCCAGTGATTTTTATAAATCCAGGAACTAATAACCTGTAGAATTTTTCATATTACAAAGGCGGTAACATGTTCCTTGAAGAAAATTTATAACACGGATAATAAGAGAAGAAAAAGTAAAATGCTAATTGTATTCCCACTACCCCACGTAGATGACGACTGGCAAATTTTAGGTCTGCTTTTTACACGTTAGATCTTTGTAGATAGCTTCTGTTAGTATACAGCATTTCTGATGGTTTCATAAATTGCACCGTGTCTATACTGTACATACACACGTATTTATTATTTTTATTTTCTTATTTTCAATTATTTAGATTCCAGTTAACGTAAAGTGCAATATTGGGTTTAGGAGTAGAATTCAGTGATTCATCCCTTACAAAATGTATTTATTTTTTGAATAAGTTTTTTTAATAACAGTTTTAGATTTAGAAGAAAATTGTGAAGATTGTATAAAGAATTCCCATGTTCCCTACACCTAATTTCCCTTCTAATTAAGATTTTGCATAAGTACAGCATATTTGTTATAATTAACAAACCAGTATTGATACATAGTATGAACTAAATTCTATACTTTATTCAGATTTCCCTGGTTTTGACATAAGGTTCTTCTTCCGTTCCAGGAATCCATCCAGGATGCCATGTTATATTTAGTCGTCCTCTCTCCTTAGGCTGCTCTTGACCATGACATTTCTCAGACTTCTCTTGTTTTTGGTAACATTGGTGGTTTTGAGAAGTGCTGGGCAGGTGTTTTGCAGAGTGCCCTATGATTGGGATTTGTCTTATTCTTTTCTCATGATTAGACTGAGGTTTTGGGTTTCAGGGAGGAAGACCACAGAGGTAAATGCCCTTCTCATCACTTCATGTCAAGGCTACATATGGTTAACATGGCTCCTCTCTGTGGATGTTGACCTTGATCTGGCCGAGGTGTGGGGGCCAGGTGTCTCCACCGTAAAGTCCCTCTTCTATCTGCTTTCCACACTGGGATCTTTGGAAGGAGCTTGCACTTAAGGACTAGGAATTATGCTCCCTCTCCTCAAAGGTGGAGAATCTACATAAAGTATTTGGGGAGTTCTTCACAGATTTGTTTCTTTCTCCCATTTATTTATTCATTTTTTTCTTTATAAAAAAGTATGAGATTTATTTCAATATCTAGTTTCATTTTTAAAGCAGGTGGACAATTTTTTGTAATTTAAAATTATCAGAAGGGAGGAAAACATTAATAAGCTATTATATACTCTCAGCAAATGAAATTACTGGACTATGCATTTATAAAAGCCATGTTTAATAATAAAAAGTTCCAGTTATACTCCTTAACTAACGGAAAGATCCTTTAGCTCTTTATTTCTGATTTTAACACATTTCTCATTTTGACATAATTTACCTTGTTCATCCAATTACTGGTATGATGAACAGAATTTTTCCAAATGCTAAACATTTCTTTACCACTTATGAATTGTGACTTATTACTTTTTAAGAATTCCTTAAAAGAAATTTGAAATTTTAATTTTCACCACGAACCTGTTTGATCAAAAAGTACAGAATATCACTACTAGATAAGTTAAAACAAAGAATGGAATAAAAACACAAAAATGTCATCTATATAATGAGCAAATTATCCAATAAGACATTCTAACTACTTCACATTTCTACTTAGCATAAGCAAGAGTAAACTGGTTCCAAGGTAACACAAGGTTTGAGATTTTTACTGCAAGCTTTAAATCAAGGTGTTATTCTACTCAACAAAACATCTCTAAGAAAATGGCAGTGTTCATAAGTACAAAAATTGTTATATCTGGTAGGTGGCATCTTATATAGTCAATAAAAATTCTTTATAAAATTAGATTTAAAAAAATGCAGAATGTCTGATAATTATCTCAAAGGCTAAAACGAAAAAAATGTAGGACACAAAAATAGTCATTAGTTAATATTTGACTTTGAGAAAGCCAGAAATGATTGTATTCCAAGAAATAAGCAATAATGATAAAAGATATAATTAATATACTATCTGCCTTTTAAGCCAAAGCACACTTTTCACCTCAGTATAGTTTTGATTTTTACATTCTTACCTCCTTTCGTTCAGAACAGGACCCCATTCTGAGCCATTATTTGAGTGGAATTCATAATGTATAGTCATTTCTCTCCACAGGATGTTTTCATTTCAGTACATAAGCTGCAAAATGGCAGATAACTAAGTCAGTTATAAAGAATTTATAGCATAATAAAGGCTAATTTACAACCGCTGTCAACAGACTTCTACACCAAAGCCCAGAAGTTGCAGCAGAAGAGGTCACAACTCACATAACCCTCCACGTGCTGACTTCGTTGACTACAAATTACTGTCATAAAAGAAACCTTAGTGGGTCCTTCCAAAGCTGCATAGTTTTCCAAATGATTTTCCTCTGGTTACAGTGTCTGTTCATCACTTCAATCCTTTTTTAGTCGTTTAGCTTTTGCAGTATTTTCTTGATGTTTTTGTTTCTTCTTTTGTTCCTTTTCTCTGGCTTCAAACATCTTGGCCAATTTCCAGGACAGTGCAGCACTTGCTAGAAACAATGGAGTAAGGGCCAAAATCACTTGTAAGGAAGCCATCCGGGTCCTTTGCAGCCCGTTCCACAGCATACTCAGCCCAGGACTTCCTATCAAACGTCTCGGTAGCTTCTTATGCTCGAGTAGTTATTTCCAACTTTGTCCTGCGATTATTCGTGAGCCACTTACAATTTCAGACGACCTTGCTTGTCTTCTTCTTTAGCTCTACCGCACCCTCGTGACAGAAGATTTAAATTCTATATACTCACAGGCCGCCGGCCCCAGGGGGCCACATTCAGTCTCCCCTCAGCCTCGGCGAGCACTGTCCCGGAGGGGCTCGGAGAATAGGCAGTCTAGGGAATCCTGGCTCAGTTCACCCCAGCTCAGTCCGCCAGCACCGCGCCGCCTCCCCTGGGCACATGGGCAGAACAACTGTCCCCCGGCCGCCACCAGTCCCCCTGTGTCACGGTCGGTCGGGACCTTGGGCTCGGACCCCTACTCCTCCCATTTATTTATTCAATCATTTCTTTTACACTTTGGGTTACAATCCAATACTTTATTTTTTCGCTCACATTTTCCAACTTTGGTTCTTGAGCGCTCTTTCCATTGTTTTGTGTGTGTCTCTGAATCCTCCCATCATTGTGGATTTTTCTTTTTTAAAGTACTGCCTCACTTTAAAAAAGAATTTCTTAGTGTTTATTTAATGTTGAGAGAGAGAGAGAGAGCGAACGTAACTGGGGGAGGGCAGCCCTGGACGTGGGCCTAGAATGCAAAGGCCTGCTCATGGCCATCTGCCTGCAGCCCCCTGCTGTGGGAGCTGCTTGTGCTCGCCTCTCCCTGGCAGCCACTTGCTCTCCTGTCCCCTCACTCCCTTCTTCCTCTCCTTCCTTGCCTTTACAGATGTCATCCACACCCACCCCAGCACCGAGGTTTTACCTCCAGAATTTGTAGCTGTCCCATCCCTTCTGGAGCTCACACTTCCCCAGTGGGCTCGGTGTCATCTCCTGAATGTCTTGGTCCTTCACCCTCCACTGAACTGAGCCAGGCCCTTGCCTCCTCCTCCTCCTTGCTCTCTTCTGTCCCTCCACCTCATGAATCCTTCTGTTGTTGAGTTAGAGCCATGCCATCACCTTGACCCCAACCTCTTCCTCCTTCCTTCTAGCCCAAACAGTCCACCTATTCTCTGCTCCCTCCTTCTGGCCATGTGTGTCTTCTCTGATGCTGAGGAGCTGCATAGCCCTTACCCCTCCCTCCAGAGCTTGTGAGCGGTGTTTTGTAGCTTTACTTCCTGCGTCTGCTCACTGTGGGGTGTCCCCTGGATAGCCCTGAGCCCTGTGCATGCCCAAGCTGTGTACCGTAGGGTGCCCTCTGTCATGGGAGGTCTCCATGGAATGCCTGTCCCTCTCCAGAGCTAGTCCACCTCTTCTCCCTGCCTTTTCATACCTACCTCCTCCAAGTCACCTTCCGATGTCCCTCAGCTGGATGTACTAGAGTTTCCTGATATGCCTGCCTGTCAGAGTGGGAATCCCTTGTATCAGTTGGTGAGTAGTACAGAACACACCACCCCAAAACTTAAAGCTGTAATCCTTTCTTATTTTTTGGGCTCTCAGCTGCTTTAGGCCAGGGGGTATCTGCCCATATGTCTCTCCTCTTCCTCCTGGAACCCACAGGCTGGCACAGGCATGTCCTTCTCACAGTGATGGCAGAGGAGGGAGGGGGGATGTGCAGATACACCAGGCCGTTTGAGGCTCGGAACCGGTAAATACTGCTGCTCCGCCTTCCTGAAGTGCCCAAGCGAGTCACGCAGCGAAGCTGGAATCCAGGGGTAGGGCTTGTAGGCCTTGAGAGGGATTTCAGAGGCTATGCCTAGAAGGTGGGTGAAGAGTCAGGTCATCAGGGTGCCTGGGGGGCTCAGTTGACTAAGCATCTGACTCTTGATTCGGTTCAGGCCATGATCTCACGGTTCATGAGATTGAGCCCCATACTGGGCTCTGCGCTGACGATGTGGAGCCTGCTTGGGCTGCTGTTTCTCCCTGTCTCTCTGCATCTCCCCCGCTTTCTGTCATGCACGCATGTGTGCTGTCTCTCTCTCTCTCTCTCTCTCTCTCAAAGTAAATAAACTTTAAAGAGAAAAAGAATCGGGTCATTCTCAGCCCCTTCTGCGTCTGTCCTCCTCGTTGCTGCCCCAGTGGCAGCTCCTGTTTACTGTCACATACTTGGTGAGCCTCTCTCGTATGTCAGGCCGTCATGGAACTTCCATTCGGATGAGAGAAGGTGAGC
This sequence comes from Mungos mungo, assembly GCA_004023785.1. Classification (NCBI taxonomy): domain Eukaryota; kingdom Metazoa; phylum Chordata; class Mammalia; order Carnivora; family Herpestidae; genus Mungos; species Mungos mungo. The sequence goes on from PISW01013290.1 coordinate 14,317, forward strand.
AACACAAGATAGAGACGGTGCTGCTTTTAGACACGCTGAGTGCTGTGGAGGAGGATGGAGGTCAGTCCCGCATCCTCCGACCGTCCTCTGACCCTCCGAGCCATCTGCAGACCCAGGTCACCCCCTTGTCCTCATGGGCAGGGATGCGTCTGTCCTCCATTTCTCTGTTGTCCCTGAGGCGGCATAGGACACTTGTCAGAGTAGTGGCCGCCGTTTATCGGGTGCCGCTGGTGTGCCCGCGTTCCTCAGCCTGCCCTTAATATCCCGAAGGACCCCGCACCCGGCCATAGTTTGTCCACCTTTACAGGTGAAATCGTGGAGGCTTGGAGGTTGGGGGGACTTCAGAGTCATGAGCGGGCCTGCTGCCTCTCTCCTGGCTTCTCCTTCCTTTTCCACGGCGCTCTCTGGCTCTTCCTTTTCCTCGCGCCGCACAGCTCAGAAATGACATCATCCAAGCCGGAGTAGACTCGGGAACACATGCTTTCAAATTAAGTGTGCTTTCGTTTTTCAGCTTAGGATTTTTTTCTTTTGATGATGGTTTTCTTTTAAAGTCTACTTATTTATTTTGAGAAAGAGAGCGCACAAAAGTGGAGGAAGGGCGGAGAGGGAGAGAGACAGAATCCCAAGCAGGTTCTGTGCTGTCAGCACAGAGCCCGTGTGAGGTTTGATCCCATAAACTGCAAGACCATAACCTGTGCCAAAACCAGGAGTCAGATGCTCAACCAACTAAGCCACTCAGGGGCCCCTACTCCTTAGAGGTGTACAAAGAAAAATGCCTGGAGATAGGGATGGTATCTCTGGGCGAAGAGGTCCCTTATATTACTTTCTTGTGGTGATTTTCTATATTTTCTAGGCTTTTATGATATGAAAAGTCTCCAATAATAGTTTAAGTAAACAGGTGCAGAGAGAATGTGTAGTTTGTCCACAGCCACCTGCTGGTTTCTAGAACCTTCTATTCCTAAACAAGAGCTTTTTCCAATACTTAATGCTGAATTTTCAGTATTCGGTGCTATCATTTCCATTTTCTCATCACTGCAGAGCCCAGCTCGTTACTCTTCAGCAGAGTGCAAAGAAGGGATGCTTCCGTTTTGGAAAAGGCTAACCTGTTGGGAGGGGGAGCAAGCTTTGACCTGCAACCCACCCCTCCTGTCCTTTTCTCCCCTTTCCTCGGCTCTCAACCAGCCTTGCTGCTCTCCAGTACCCTGGAAGGAGGCAGCCAGGACTCTGGTACAGATGGGAAGCATCTGTTTGTTAATTTGCATGGGACGTACAGCTGGGAATCTGGGAACGCACAGAAAGATTGAGGCTGGGAATGGGAGTCAAGTAGGAATGTGACCTTCCAAGGGAATGAGGACAGAGTCCGGCTCTTGGGGTTGGGAGGTTGGTGGTGGGAATGGTACAGGATGGTCCAGGCCAGAGGGCGGTGGCTCCACTGTGGATCTGAAAAGGAAACAACTTGTGTTTTAACATGAAGTGAGTCCATGGGAGTGATGGGGGCCTGGAAGGGCTCTGTGCTCTTGGGCGCTGGAGTCCAGGTTTGGGGGTGCCTGGCTGCTCTTGCGAGAACTGTGCCGTAGGCAAGGCCACTCCCAGGCTCCATGCAAGCTCCAAGCCAGGGCAGCGAGAAGGAGGGACTCTGAAGAAAGTGGTGGGCCTGGCAGCTTCAGAGCCAGTAAAGGCCGTTGTGCCTGGTGCTGCGATGGAGGCGGGCTGTGTTCCCGTGGGATCCTGTTTTGGTTCCTGCCCGTTTCTCCAAGTCAAGTGCCTAACCCCCTTTTGATTCTATGAACAACCTGCACTCCTTTCACTAAGCCAGGGCTAGCTGAGTTTTTTCTGTAAATACGGTTCCTTAGACCCCTAGGCTCTGTCACACCTCTTGAACTCCGCTGTTGCAGGACCAAAGCAGCTATACAGGTATGAGTAGGTAGGTGGGCTGTGCTCCAATTACATTTATTTTTCATTTTCACATTTTTTTAAATTAATAGTTTATTACCAAGTTGGTTTCCATATAACACCCAGTGCTCTTCCCCACAAATGCCCCTCTTCATGACCATCACCCCTCTTACCCTTCCCCCCTCCCTCTTCAGCCCTCAGTTTGTTCTCAGCATTCAAAAGTCTCTCATGATTTGCCTCACTCCCTCTCCCCAGCTCTCCCCTCTCCTTTCCCCTTCCCATGGTCCCCTGTTAGGTTTCTCCTGTTAGACCTAGGAGTGAAAACATATGGTATCTGTCCTTCTCTGCCTGACCTATTTCGCTTGGCATAGCTCCCTCTATGTCCATCCACATTGCTACAAATGGCCAGATTTCATTCTTCCTCATTGCCATATAGTACTCCATTATATAGATAAACCACATCTACTTGATCCACTCATCAGGTGAAGGGCATTTAGGCTCTTTCCATGATTTGGCTATTGTAGAAAGGGCGCTGTGAACATTGGGGTACATGTGCCCCTATGCATTGGCACTTCTGTATCCCTTGGGTAGATCCCCAGCAGTGCTATTGCTGGGTCACAGGGGAGTTTTATCAATAGTTTTTTGAGGAGCCTCCACACTGTTTTCCAGAGCGGCTGCACCAGTTTACATTCCCACCAACAGTGTAGGAGGGTGCCCGTCTCTCCACATCCTCGCCAGCTTCTATAGTCTCTTGATTTGTTCATCTTAGCCACTCTGACCGGTGTGAGGTGGTATTCTCCAAAGAGGACATCCAGATGGCCAACAGGCACATGAAATGATGCTCAGCATCACTCAGCATCAGGGAAATACCGATCCAATAATATTTAATTTACCAAAATGTAGGGCCCTGTTGTGCCTGCCCCCGAGTAAGCCACTTCTCTTTCTGCTGGAATCTATGAGAGCTCCGTCCTTTCTCTGACCTCCAGGCAGCTTGATGGACTCCAGCTCTCATGGTAGGAGAGAGTTAGAATGAGGGAAAGAACGTTCATCCAGGTAGCTGTGCCTCTTCTGAACCTTGGTTTGTTCTGATGTGTGCACCCATCTCAGGACAGATCCACAGGAGGCAGGCGGTGCTGAGAGCCGGGAGGTCACATTGGCAAAATGGTCTGCAATCAGATCGTGTGAAAGAACTGAGCGTATTTAAGTTGAAGAAGAATAAACATGAATTCCCTCCTTGGTCACGAGTGGTACTTCTACCCGGGCCGGCGTGCATCCCACAGCCGGGTGGCTCACGCGGGAGTCATGCCTCTTTGGAAACAGGTGTAGCTCCTTCAGGCACGCAACTTTGTCCCAGCTTACAGCTGCGCCTCTAAGCCACAAAACAAGAGTAGCTGGCGTGCTTGTGCTGGAGGGTAGAGGGGAGTCCCCGCGCTTTTAAGCAAATTTGCTTTCTTCCAGGATTCCTGCCTTCCAGACCTAGAATGTGGGAGGATTTGAAAGAACAAAACCTTGCCCTTGGATTGCATGGGGTTAGACACAGGGATGCCCAGCAGAAGGCAGGCTGTTCTCACACTTACAATTGGCCCATTAATCATGGCCTGGGTAGAGGAAGCCAAGTGTTGGGGCCTTCTGAGCTGCGGATGTTGTCTGCTGATACTTAGAAGACCAAATGTTTTTTTTTTAATGAAGTTAAATTTTATTTATTTATTTTTTAAAGTAGTTTATTGTCAAATTAGTTTCCATACAACACCCAGTGCTCTTCCCCACAAGTGCCCTCCTCCATCACCACCACCTCTTTTCGCCCCTCCCCCTTCAACCCTCTGTTCATTTTCAGTATTCAATAGTCTCTCAAGTTTTGCGTCCTTCTCTCTCCCCAACTCTCTTTCCCTCTTCCCCTCCCCCTGGTCCTCCATTAGGTTTCTCCCATTCTCCTGTTAGACCTATGAGTGCAAACATATGGTATCGTAACACTGAAGACCAAATGGTCCTGAGATATTAGAAGGTGCTAAGCAATGCATTGTTTGCTTGGCTGTAGCAGAGGACAGGAAAAGATGCAAGAATAACATAAATTTACCTGGATGAGATTATAAAGGAAAAAATTATTTTCAGGAGGAAATATGATGATATTCCCTGTGTGGTCTCAGAAAGTGGGTTGTTGTTTGTTTATGTGTGCACGCACAAAGATGTTATGGTTAAAATATGTGAAAATAAAAATAGAAAATATTAGATTAAACAAACTTGATACAGTTCTCATTACAGGAAGAACTCTCAGTATCTTTAGCACCTAACATACATGGGAATTTTGTTTATAAAATTGTATTTATTTTAAGTAATCTCTGTGCGTAATGTGGGGGCTCCCATCCATCCCTAAGATCAGGAGTTTGCCTCCTCTTCCAACTGAGCCAGACAGGCACCCCTACATTTTAACTTCTCAGAGAGTGACGTCGGGGCACAGAATGTTCCAAATGCGATTGGACCAGAGCTTCTCACCACACTGGCTCCTACTCAACACATTTGGGAAACTTTCTACCAGATCAGCTGTGTTAGGGATGTGGTTCTGGAGTTTCGGCATTACCAGGAACTTGTTAGAACTGATGACTCTCAGGCCCTGGCCCACATCTACTAAGTCGGAAACTGAGAATGGGACCGGGAATCCATGTTTTAACAAGTCCTCTGGTGCTCAAGACTGAGAACTTGTAGGCTGGTTAACGTCTACATCTTTACTGCAATTCTGTGGTTTAGTCTCTTCTACTCCACTGAGGTAACATGTGAAGGATTGCATTTCAAGTCATTTGGCAAAGATCAGTTGTAGGACCCTTCTTAAGAAGAGAGTATGACCTTTGCAGCAGTGAAGGTTGTGAGAAGTCCTGCAGAGGAGAATCCTGTTAAATTTCAGCTTACATCTTTCAAACGTGTCTCCCAACCCCTTCTGAGCAGTAGTTACCAACACACCAGGACATGTGTCCTACAGGGCGTTATTGGCAGTTGGAGGTTGATAATTCCGGAGGTGACTTTTACTCCGGTACTGTTTTAAATCCTTTTTATTGGTTCTGTCATTTTATCTACTGATAATTGTTTATATTTCTGAGGGATTAGTTTTGAAAAGTCTATTTTCATTCATGATTTTATCTATTTGGGTCCTTTCTCTTTTCTTTTTGAAACATCTGGCTAGGGATTTATAAATTTTGTTTATTTTTTCAAAAAACCAGATCTTAAGTTTCACTGATATGTTCTACTATTTTTTTTTTAATTCTATATTGCTTATTTCTGCTCTGATTTTCTTCTACTGGCTTTGGGGTTTCTTTGATGTTCTGCTTCTAGTTCCTTTAGGTGTTGTTAGATTTTGTATTTGGGATTTTTCTTGTTTCTTGAGATAGGCCTGGATTGCAATGTATTTTCCTCTTAGGACTGCCTTTGCTGCATCCCAGAGGGTTTGGACTGTCATGTTATCATTTTCATTTGTTTCCGTATATTTTTAAAATTTCTTCTTTAATTGCCTGGTTGATCCATTCATCCTTTAGTAGGATGTTCTTTAACGTCCATGCATTTGGAGGTTTTCCAAACTTTTTCCTGTGGTTGATTTCAAGTTTCATAGCATTGTGATCTGAAAATGTCCACGGTATGATCTCAATTCTTTTATATTTATTGAGGGTTGTTTTGTGACCCAGTATGTGATCTATCTTGGAGAGTGTTCCATGTGCACTCGAGAAGAATGTGTATTCTGCTGTGTGAGGGTGAAAAGTTGTGAATATATCTGTCAAGTCCATCCGGTCCAGTGTTTCATTTAGGCCCATTGTTTCCTTATTGATTTTCTGCCTAGATGATCTGTCCATTGCTCTAAGTGGAGTATTAAAGTCCTCTGCAGGTACCACATTATTACCAATAAGATTGCTTATGTTTGTGATTAAGTGTTTTATATATTTGGGTTCTATCAAATGGGATACATAAACATTTATAATTGTTAGCTCTTCTTGATGAATAGACTCCATAATTATGATATAATGTCATTCTTCATCTCTTTTTATAGCCTTTCATGTAGAATCTAGTTTGTCTATCATAAATATGGCTACTTCAGCTTTCTTTGACTTCCAGTAGCATCATAGATGGTTCTCCATCCCCTCACTTTCAATCTGAAGGTGTCCTCAGGTCTAAAATAGGTCTCTTGTAGATAGCAAATAGATGGGTATTTTTTTTTTTAATCCATTCTGATAGCCCGTGCCTTTTGATTGGAGCATTTAGTCCACTTACATTCAGTTTTATTGAAAGATATGAATTTAAAGTCATTGTGTTATCTGTAGGTTTCATGCTTATAGTGATGTCTCTGGTCCTTTTTGATCTTTGTAACATTCCACTCACAGAGTCCCCCTTAGGATCTCTTATAGGGCTGGTTAGTGGTGTTGAACTCCTTCAGTTTTTGTTTGTCTAGGAACATTTTTCTCTCTCCTATTCTGAATGACAGGCTTGCTGGATAAAGGATCCTTGGCTGCATATTTTTCCTACTCAGCACATTGAATATTTCCTGCACTCCCTACTGGCCTGCCAAGATTCAGTGGACAGGTCTGCTACTACCCTTATGTGTCTCCCCTTGAAGGTTAAGTCCTGTTTGTCCCTAGCTGCTTTCAGAATTTTCTCTTTATCTTTGTATTTTGCCAGTTTCACCATGATATGTCATGCAGAAGATTGATTCTTGTTACATCTGAAGGGAGTTCTCTGTTTACTTCCCCAGATTGGGGAAGTTCTCAGCTATAATGTGTTCAAGTACACCTTCTGCCCCCTTTTCTCTCTCTCCTTCTTCTGGAACTCCTATAATACAGATATTGTTCCATTTCATTGAATCACTTAGTTCTCTAATTCTCCCCTCATAGTCTAGAATTTTTTATCTCTATTTTCCTCAGCTTCATCTTTCCCATAATTTTATCTTCTATTGAATTTATCCTCCCTTCTGCCCCTTCAATCCTTGCTGTCACTGCCTCTAGTTTATATTGTACCTCATTTACAGCATTTTAAAATTCATCATGACTATTTTTTAGTTCCTTGATCTCTGGAGCAATAGATTCTCTGCTGTCTTCTATGCTTTATTTCAAGCCTAGCGATTAATCTTATGAATGTTACTCTAAATTCTTGTTCAGTTATATTGTTTATATCTGTTTTGATCAATTCTTTAGCTGTCATTTCTTCCTGGGATTTCTCTTGAGGAGAATTCTTCTGTTTAGTCATTTTGGATAGTTTTCTGTCCCTTATGTGTTTTAAAAGCTTGTTATGTGCCCTGCACCTGCCAACACTACATATTAAAGAGGGGTCATACACTGTCCAGGGCTTGGCCCTTCAGGAAGTCTTTTTTGGCACGTGCTACTTGCTCTCTGTTGTTGGAACTTTGGTCACTTATCTCTCTACTGGTAGTGATGTTTTGGACCCTCTACCAGGTGTGCTTTGATTTGTTCTTTGAAGTAGCCTGGGGGGCAGGCAGGCCTGAGGAGGAGGGGTCAGCAGGCCTGGTGTCTGAGGCAGGGCCACGGGCTAAGGCCGCCTGGATTCTTTGACCAGGAGGTGTGGAAACTGGTTTGCTGGTGCGGCAGTAGCACTAGATGGCTGGGGCAGTGCCGCGGCCGTCTTCCTCTTCTCCTGCCCTGTTCCCTGCTCCCCTGTGTCCTCCTCCTCACTGGGTCCCCCTGACCCCGTGTCGCCGCTTGACCCGCAGGGACCATCCCGGAAAGTTAGGGGGTGCTGCTGTTTCCCCGCAGCTGCTGGTGGCCATCTTTAATCCTCTTTCTCCTCTTACTTTCTCTACCTTTCACTGGCTAGGTTTTTTAAATTAAAATTGATCAAGGTTGATCACCAAATATGGTAAGTATGATGTTCTATAAATCTACTAAGGAGGGTCCTGAGAGTATATGACTACTGTAGTGGTCCACGCCTCAGGAATGACCTGGAAACCAGGTAAGTCAGGCCAGCACTGCTGACGATCTTGTTTCCTCTTCAAGCCACACATCAAATATAGTGTCACCCGTGTGTGTCACCCCTCAGCAATCCTAGTTTTCATGAAGTTCACTTTATTCTGGCCTTCAGTTGTGTTCTGTCTGTGGTGTGCCTATGACTGTCACGACAGGGTTCTCTGAGTTTGCATCCCCGTATCTGTCTCCTGGCAGAGTGGCTATTTGCATTCTCAGTATTTGACATTCGAGGCTTCTTGTTAGATATTTTCCCAGTGCTTTCCTTTAGCTTCGTATCTATGGAAACAAGCTTAGAAATGCTTTCTTATCCTTCTTTTGAAGATATTATTCCATCTCAGAAAGTTGAGGACAAAAACCAAAGAACCAATCAAAATAAAACTCACAACACGTGGAGGTGAGGCCAGTCAATGTAGTACAGAAGGATGTACGGTGTTGATAACACATTTCCCACCAGTTAGCTTCTGCATCTTATAAACAAAACACACAATTCTGGTAGATACCCTGAACTTGGAGCATTTATTCTTATTTTTAAATATATGCAATGAAGAACTTGACATCAAGGGAGTTACTCAAGATAAGAATTTAGTTTTTCTTTATTTTTGAAAAATGTCATAGAACTTGATGGTTGGCAGGTCTGGGCTCATGGGCCCTCTTCCAGAGTGGGTATGGAGTTCTCTGTGTGTGAGAAGCTGATTTTTGTCTTTAAAATTTATTTATGTATTTTGAGAGAGCATGCAAGTGGTGGAGAAGCAGAAAGAGGGAGAGAGAATCCCAAGCAGGCTCCACTCTGGCAACGTGGAGCCCAACACAGGACTCCAACTCACAAACCATGAGAACGTGACCTGAGCCGAAACCAGGAATCGATGCTTAAGTGACCCCTGGGAGAAGCCAGTTTTGTGGATGGGTAGGCCAGCAGGAACTGCCTCAAGAGAGTGGCCCCTGCCTCAAACAAGAACTTTGTTCACAGCAACAAAAGATGTGTGGCAGACCGTGGCCTTTTCAGCCCCTGATGGGTGCAGATGTCACCTTTAGGGAAAGAGCTAACCAAGCAAAGTCATGGGGAGCTGGACGGGGCAGGACCAGTTGTCACGACCTGGTGATTTGTGCTGGTGTCCGAGCCCACCTCACTGACAGGGACCAGCTTTCCCGTGTTTGTGCGGGTTTCACGCTGTGTCTCCTGCTGGAAAGGAAGTGTGGACAAGGAGGGGCACTGAGCCTGCGGCCACCCTGTCACCCAGAATGAGGTGAGAGAATTTGTCCTGAATGTGTGCAGTGGGCAGTGCCCGTGAAGCCTATAGTAGAACAGATTTCAGCACTCAGTGACTCCTGGGCAGCTGACTGCAAGGTCATGGTGCCCTGGGTAATACACACCGGTCATGACCGGCTTCGGTCCAGACCCCCATGTGCTCTTTGGCCCAAGAGGCTGCCTTCTTCCTGCCAGTGGGATCACCAGCGTCCTGGATTGTGGCTTCTGCACCCAGACAGCACTGGGATGGACGTGATGGAGAGGAGCCCCCTGCTCTGAAAGCCTCACACCCCTAGATGCTTTGGGAGGGACATCACAGGGCTGCCTTTCTGTTCCCTTCTCATTCCCTCCCCCTACTTCTTCCTCCCCTTCCTTTCCTCTCCCCCTCCTGTCTATTTCTCTTTTATCTTTGAAATCAGGACCACAGCTTCAATCTGGGATGTTGGGGGAGGGAGACAAGATGCCGTGACCCGCAGCACAGGTTGCTGGGATGAGGGGTGTCTGAGCCCTGGTTTCAGGCTGCTTCCTGCTCCTGGCCGTGCACAGCCTGGAGGCATCCCAGCCTCCGGTCTGAGGCTTCTTATTCTCTTGCTTGCTGTTCAGGGTCTTATTCCAAAAGAAGCAGTTCTTAGTGTGGAGTAGGTTTTCTATCCCAACTTGGACACTCAGTCTGATTAAATGCATTTTTGCTTTTGATCTGATAGAAATGTTCTGGAAACTACCGTGGGGGTGGGGAATTGTGGTTATGCGGGTCTGTGCCCCGGGCACAACGAGGACAGCAGGACCCTGTGCCAGGCGTTGCCGGGCCCTTCATCCTCACGCTGCGGAGCACAGGGGACGCGCCCCATTTGCAGCCGAGACAGCGGAGCCAGAGGGGCTTTGCCAGGACTGTGCGTCCACCACGAGGCAGGGCTGGCCGCTGCTTCCTCGCTCTGGATGGATGTTAAAAATGAAGACGACTTTTAAAGGGAACATTTCTTCCAATCTTACACCTAACTTTTCTTTGCTAATGTGGTTTCTAAAGGAGTATAATTTAATGTAATTCCCCAGAAACTCAGGCTTTCACAGTCCTTACTGTTTTCCTCCTGGGAGAGACTGAGAAAATGGCTTTGGTGAGAATCACTGTTTTGATAAATTCTGGCACTGAAATGAAATTGATAAGGAATTGCCTTTCAATTGTTGAAAGGCTGCACTAGACACAGTGCCCGGGGCTCACGGGGCTCAGGGCACAGCTGCTCTATTGCGAAGGCCTGGACAAACCAGGGCAGACACACAGAGTCAGCAGCAATGAATGACAGCACGTGGGGCTGCGTGGGGGCGCGGGCAGTGGGCTCCACACACAGTGGGCACAGCGGTCACGGTCTGGGTGCCTGGTGAAGCTTCTAGTGCAAATTAGCTGGGCGCCGAAGGAAAGTAAGGGTTACGGTATTTAACTTTGCTATTAGAAATATATATTTAAATTCTACGCCTAATATGGGGCTTGAACGCGCGACCCAGAGAACAAGAGTCGAATGCTCCACTCTCTGAGCCCCTGCTTTATACTTTTAAAGTTACGGAGTCTGTGTATGTTCCTTGCAAAAAGGTGGTATTGAGGTATGAAACACCTTCCCGAGGCAGCTGTGAGGACTTGAGTGATTTCCTGAGACCGCTTCTTGGCACTTAGGTGACTCAGGCCATAGCTGTGTCCGCCGGGGCGTGAGCGGGGACCCTAAGGAGGGATGTGCCTTATGAGCGGCTGGCCGCGGAGTGGGGCCTGACGAGTAACTGCTCAGTGACTGCAGGGAGTGGGCGAGCGAGTGCGTAAGCGCTGGTGGGTTTCGAAGAAGACGCATGCTTGGTAGAGACAGCAGGTGACAGCCTGGACCCTGGGTCCCCGTGTCCAGGGGACATCTATCTTGGACTTGCCCAGTGCCAGCTGATACTCTGCTCCACACTGCCAGGTGCCAGCTCACATCACCTGGATTTTATAGACGTCTGTGAAATCGGTTTGACACCTTATTCAGAACTTCCTGTCTCCCCTGCAGCTCTCAGGGGCAGGGGTGAGGCTACCCTCAACCTCCACCGGCAGCTCACAGAAGCCTGTGCTCTCCCTGCCTCGGCAGAGACCAGCCCGGCATCTGCTCCTCTGGCTTTTGGAGGGGCTGCCCTTCTGACCTGGTGATCCCCGAGGTCACGGTGGAGGAGGGAGAACTGCCACCGCGTGCCTGCCCCCAGCCGCCACTGCCCTGGGCCCCTGCCCACTTGTGGGAGGGCATCTGCTGCTGTCTCCCTGGCCGGCCGGGTCCACCAGGCTCTGGGCCAGGACAGGGCACGGTGCCTCCCTGCACGCTCTCGGGGCACTCTGCCTTCACTCATGAGGCTGATTATATTGATTACCAAATACCTGTAGCCGTTAGCCGTGTTTTCCTGCCACTTTCCCAGTACGAGGAGTAGTTCAACCAAGAGGAGCTACTGCTGAGGCGTGGGCGCTGGGGGCTTGGGGGGCTCTTGTCCAGCTTCTCATCCCTGCACACAGCACATCACCCCATTTACTGAGTGTCTGCTGTGCCCTGGGGACTCTTGGGGGGCTGGGGAGTCCTGGCACAGGACGAACAGGAACGGGATGATGGACAGAACTGTGGACGTCCACCTGTGGAGGGCGAAATGGAGCTGACAAAAGGGTGCTTGTGGCCACCTCCAGGTCTGAGGTATCGCTGGGGACCACCGTGAACCGAGAGCCATCCTCGCCGGCCTGGCACCTGCCGTGGAGGAGACTGTAGCTCAGAACCTGTCACAAATGGTCACCCAGTGTCCTGTCGGTGCTGCAGCCGGGAAGGCTTTCGCACAGCGCCGAGCTGGTCAGTCTTTCCATTGCCTGGTCCCAGGCTCACCTTGGCTTGAAGACCAGCCCTTCTGCACAAGTCACTGCGCACATGCGCCGTCTTACAGCTGGTAGATGACTGCTGTTTAGGTGTCTGAGAGCCGAGACTCAGCTCACGGGGAAAATGGTCTAGGGCTAGTGGACGACAAAGAACATACACACCAAATCAAGACCAAAATAAAAAACCATCACCAACAGCAAATGATGTCTGCCCACGCCGGGTCCCCCTGAGGTGTAGCCGGGGCTGCGCCCTGTTCCTGGACCCGTGTCCTACTGTTTATTTTCTTCAGTGTCTGCTCTGAGACAGGCCTTGGTTGGCTCCCTCTGGGAGGGTGCTCCTGGGATTGGCAGGATGGGCCTCGGGACAGACACGCTTTGCCCTTACCCTCTGTTTCCACATGTGGCTGAGGGCACCTGGGTCCAGGCGTCGCCAGCTGCCTGCTTTGGGAGGACTCCCTCTCTTCCTGCTGGGGTGGGAGCTGCTCCGCAAAGCTCTGGGGAGCCCAGGCAGGGTGCGGAGGCTAGGAGGGAGCCCAGGCAGGGTGCGGAGGCCAGAAAGGGAGCCCTGGCAGGGTGCGGAGGCCACCAGGGGAGCCCAGGCAGGGTGCGGAGGCCAGGAGGGAGCCCAGGCAGGGTGTGGAGGCCAGGAGGGGAGCCCAGACCGGGTGCAGAGGCCAGGAGGGGAGCCCGGGCAGGGTGCGGGGGCCAGGAGGGGAGCCCAGGCAGGGTGCGGGGGCCAGGAGGGGAGCCCAGGCAGGGTGCGGAGGCCAGGAGGGGAGCCCGGGCAGGGTGCGGGGGCCAGGAGGGAGCCCAGGCAGGGTGTGGAGGCCAGGAGGGGAGCCCAGACCGGGTGCA
>PISW01013291.1:0-27123 GCA_004023785.1 Mungos mungo
ATCAGTGGGTCCTCTTGTCTAGGGCAGCTTAGGTATGAGAACCGTGTGGGTACATACAGATGTCACCCTGGCTCAGTGCACAGGACCAGCTCTGCCATGGCATCCTGATGGCCTTGAATGCTTTATAATCCTCCCAGAACATGAGAAGATGAACGACTGTGAGGCCATCTCCCACTCATCTATCTAGAAGACTGTCCACAAGACAATTTCTTACCACCTCCCAGGTTCTGCTGATGTAGGAGGCTTTCTACAGGGCCGTCTGCAGACTATGAAAGCGCTGAGCCACCATGCAGAACCCGCTCCTGGGTAACAGGCTATCCCACAACCCCTGTTACAGCCATGCAGCCCCTTCGGTTTTGGAATCACCATTTTCGGTGCGTACGAGAACCCAGAGAGTCTGGCCATTCTTCCTTTCACTGCCTACATATGTTATGAACTGCCTGAATCTAAGTAGTTCATTGTATCTTTACTGGCCAACAGAGACTTGGAGCAGCAGAGACTCTCTTCTGCTGGCCTTCAAGGAGCAAAGTATCATGGCTGCTCCCAACTGCAAGGAAAAGAATTGCCAACACTACTTGGGCTCGGTCAGCAAATGAGATCACAGCCCTGGCGAAACCTTGATTTCAGGCTTGTAAGACCCTGTGCAGAGGGCCCACCTAAGCAGTGAGTGGACTCCTGACCCATCAAAAACATGAGATGATAAATATGTATTGTTTTAGACTGTTAAGTTCAAAGCTATTTGCCAGACAGTAAGAGAAAATGAAAATGTCCTATCCAGCACTCAGTTTTTTGGAACCCTGGTTCTGATTTCAGAATCCATTAGCTAGGATTAGGCGAAGTGTGGGTATTTTTTTTTCCCCCATACCAACAGCTACCTGACTAAAGCCTAAGTGTCTTAACAATAACTTGATTTCCTATTACAGCATCCTTCCCACTACGTGCCAACTGTATCCTGAACTAGAGCAGTGGCTCTCCCTCCTAGGATCCTGTATCCAGGCCGTTTAGTTTATCGTCCATAGTTAGTATTCAAAACTATGTTTCCAGGGCTGTTTCACTGCTCTGCCCATTGTCTCCCTTGTCAGGACTCAGATCCTTCTAACATTAGATACATTTACTACAGCATTACCCATCACCTATCCCCAGCAACATACACAGAAAAAGGTTTAAACTGAAAGTTAATTACCCATAACTTAGATCAATACATATATGAGAATAAGTAATAGATAGGACAACATTCTGGAGGAATATAAATAATACTGTACTTTAAAAAACTAAACCTATTATATTACATCTATTATTCTGAAAATTGGACTCTAGTACAGATTTAAAGCCAAAATCGACCTTGAGATTATGCTACATAAATGCATTCGACATAAAGTAATCAAGTTAAGAAAACCAACAAACAGGCACTGGATTTCATCAGCTACGATTCAGAGGGAGCTTTGTGAAAACAGAAAGTTACAGGGTTTTTACAATCCAGTAGTTATAGTTAGTCAACATCTGGGTTCAGCAAATTTTTTTCCATAAAGGGCCAGACAGACAATAGACATTTTAGATTCTGTGGGCCATAAGGTCTCTGTCACAGCTACTCAAATCTGCCACTGTAGTTTGAAAGCAGCCACTGGCAATAAGAAAACAAATAGGCATGGCTGTGTTCCAATAAAACTTTATTTAGAACAACAGGCAGTAACCAGATTTGGCTCCTAGGCTGTAGTCTCCCAACCCTGGGTCCACATGGAAATACAATAGTCACTTAAACAAATGAGTAACTCAGGAACTTACTGCTTAATTTTATCATTTCTAGGTCCAAATCTTGGTCCAGATGGTCCCCTTCTGAAAACAAAACACCAAGTACATATTAATGAGAGCATTAAAATAAAAAAAATAGAACACACACACACACACACACACACACACACACACACACACACAATCAAGCTTAATTCTGCCCTTTTCAAGGCTAAGTTCTTTTCTGGCAGGTAGCTAGTGCTCAGTCATTTACCACAAAGAACCACACGTGACTGGTCTGCTGGAATCAAAGAACGTGTAATCACATCTGTACCTCACCGGTACTTAGTGCTGGCCACAACTGACCTCATTCTTCTCAATGTCAAAACTTTCAGAGAAAATAGTTTACGTAACCCTAAGTTACAGGTTGTTCCGATCACTAAACTCTGAAACACTGTAACAAGAGTGCCAGTTCCTATGAATAGCTTTCAGATCAGTTATAGAAAGAAAAAGTAAATTCACCTTTGAATTAGGCTATTAAAAAATGTTATCAGAAATGGATATAGAGAAAAATCCATTCAAAACACTCTTTTTGTCTCTCATCTTAAATTTAACAACAAAGCTAATGAGAAATTCAAGTCTATGAAAATACTAACATTTCTCAAACTATTACTTGTTAGTCAAGTGTTGTATCATTTCAACCAATCCATTTTAATATTCCGGAAATAAAAGCTTGTGGATAATCCACTATGAGTAATTACCATTCTTCTGATGATCAAGAATAAGGCATAAATCAAAAAAATTTCAGAAAAAATAAAAAAGAAATGAGGAGCCTGACTCAGTTGATACAGCATGTGACTCTTACTCTCAGGGTTGTGAGTTTAAGCCCCATGTGAGGCACAGAATTTACTTAAAAAAAAAGAAAAAGATCTCTACCAATTAACCACTAACTCCCCATTCCTCCTCTTCCTAGCCCCTGGCAACCTCCAGTCTGCTTTGTGTCTCCATGAATTTGTCTACTCTAGGTAATTCATATAAGTGGAATCATGTAAATTTTATCCTTTTGTAACCAGCTTTTTTCACTTAGCATAAGGTTTGAGATTCATCCATGTTGTATGTGTCTGAATTTCCTCTTTTTAAATGTTTAAGTATTTATTTATTTGGAGAGATAGTATGCACGAGCAGGGGAGGGGAAAAGGGAGAGAGAGAGGGAGAGAGAGATCCCATGCCTGATGTAGGGCTCTATCTCAAGAACCGTGAGATCATGACCTGAGCTGAAATCGAGTCAGACGATTAACCAACTGAGCCCCCCGGGCACCCCAGAATTTCCTTCCTTTTAAAGACTAATATTCTATTGTATTGAAATATACTTTGCTAATCCATTTACCTGTTAATGGACATTTAGGTTGCTGCATCCTTTGGCTCTTGTGAATATTGCTGGGGGTTGATAAACTGCTGAATGATAAACCTGGATATTTATTACTTGGTTTGTCTCCCCTTCAACACCCAAACAGAACCACAGTGTGTGGAAGCTGTATTTTGAGCAAGTGTGCTAGCTGTTTGTCAGGCCCTCTGTAAAAGATACATTATTTGGGAGTGACTTTCAGGGGCAGTTGCAGGTTTAAATGAAGAGTTAGTGTTTCTCACAAGGTAGCTTGCTGACACTGAGGGAATTACTTATTTAACCTTCCGGCCTTTTCAAGACTAAGTTCTTTTCTGACAGGTAGCTAGTGCTCTAGGTCTAAGGCTTTTCACTATAATTGCCACTGTGGCAATTAGCTTTGTGACTCTTTGGAGATCTTGTCACATACTGCTTCATGACTGTCAATTATTTTTATAAAATATTTTTATGTAGAGGAAATAACTTTGCCACATTATAACAAAGAGGACCGCAAATGTTTGGGGGGGGGGTATGGAGAGGGGCACATCCGCCTACAATAATCTCCAGGGAAAACTTCTGCCACAAATTGTCCTCCTTCATAACTTTGCAAATACAAACCCAGGCTTATATGATGACAGCCCTTTCTAATCATTAAGTGTAGATGATTAATCAGATCAATTAACTGACAAAGTGTCAAGGCAATTCATGGCAAAAGGATAATCTTTTCATTAGCTGGATGGATAGCCATATGTCAAAAAAAAATTATCCTTCACCCTTACCTCAATGGTACATAAAATTTTACTTGAAATAGATTATAGAGCTAAAACTATAAAACTCCTAGAAGAAAACATAGGAGGGGATGCCTGGGTGGCTCAGTTAAGCATTCATCTCCTGGTTTTGGCTTAGGTCTCAATCTCATGGTTGGTGGGATCAACCCTGCTCTGACTCTGTGCTGACAGCATGGAGCCTGCTTCAGATTCTCTCCCTCCTTCTCTCTCTGTCCCTCCCGTGTTCATGCATTCTCTCTCTCTCTCTCAAAATAAACATCTTTAAAAAAATTTTTTTTAAGAAGAAGAAAACATAGAAAATCTTAGTGAATGTGGGTTTGGCAAAGATTTGTTAAATAAGCAAAATCAATACAAGAAAAAATGTAATAAACTCATTTCAATCAACACTTTGATCTTCAAAAAAAATACTATAATGAAAATGAAAAGATTAAGTTACAGATGAAAAGTAAATATCTGTAAAACATATCTGACAAAGGACTTCTATCTTGGCTATATAAACAACTACCTAAAAAGACAAATTTAGAACTGGACAAAAGATTTTAACATATACCTAATGCAAGAAGGTATGAGGGTGGCAAATACATAAAAAGAGGTCCAACATGACTTGTCATTAGGGAAATGCACATTAAAACCAGAATGAGATACCACTACACATCCGTAAGAATGGCTAACATTTAAAAACTGACTACAGTACTGATTTGGATTTAGAGCAACCAGAACTCCTACGCGATGCTCGTGGGAATATAAAATGGTGCACCACTTTTGAAAACAGATGTGAAAACATACTAGCCACTCAATTAATGCCTAAGTATTTTCCCAGGAGAACTGAAAGCATGAATTCACACAAAAACTTGCACACAGATGTTTATAGCAGCTTTATTCACAACAGCTAAAACTATAAACAGTGCAGATATCCATCAATAAGTGAATGGATGATGACCTGCAGTACATTCTTACAATGGAATACTCCTTAGAAATAAAAAACCATCGATACATGTGACGGCACAGAGGAATATCAAAATAATTATGCAAAGTGAATGAAGCCAGTAAAAAAAAAAAAGGCATCCTGTAAGATACCATTTATTTAAAAATTCTAGGAAATGCAAACTACGGTGGTAGAAAGTAGGCCAGTGTTGCTTGGGGATTGGGAGAGTGACAGATTAGAAGGGGTAGGAGGACATCTCAGAGGTGATGGTTATGTTCATTACTTGACGTTGGTGATGATTTCACAGATGTATAGTACATGTACCAAAACTCAAAATAAATTCTATATGCATTTTATTGGATGTTAATTATACTCCAATAAAGCTATTTAAAAAAACTTACAGAAAAAAGTCTTCTTCTTCATCTGAATCATCTTCCAAAAGATTTCTCTGTCAAAAAAAGAAAGAGAAAAAAAAAGGACTTGAGTTTTCAGATTCAGAAGGCTTGCAAACTGTCAGGGAGGAGAGGAATGAAAGTTCTATTATCCTGAAATTTCTTAACCCTAAGCTTCCAGACAGAGGGAAGAGTGATTACATGTGCTTCATTGGAAGCTGAAAGACAGAACCACACGTGCCAAGTTTCCAAAGAAAATGCTTATAATACCAGAATCCCATGACTGACAACTCGGTAGAAAGATCACTGGGGCCAGCGTGGAAATATGGAACTGCGGGCAGTCAGGAAGACACGAAGTCCATTCCCCTCCTTTCCAGCCTCTCTCCACTGGCACAACCTGATAGGAAGCCACGTCGCCAAGGAGAAATGCAGCTGCGGAGTCCAACTCTAGCATCAGACAGAAGAGTGCAGAGGACAGGTGTGGAGCTGAGACGCAGGGTTTAAGAACTGGCACAGTCCGACTGCCTTCACAGTTCACAACCCCCTACGCAATCTGAACTTCCAAGCAAAAACCACTTTATACTTTCTAAGATGCAACTATTTTCCTTAAAATAAAGATGATCTCAGGTTCTCCCCAAAAGGGGAAATTATAAAGTTCCAAAAGGAGACTAACAAAGAGCAACAACCAGACTTTTCTGCATAGAAGAACTTCAACAGCACACAACTTGTAGGCAGAATGGTAACTCCCCAAGACGGAAGCCTGTGACTGTCTCCTTGCGTGCTAAAAGGGAACTCTGCAGGTGTCAGAGATGGGAAGATCAACAGAGATTATTCATGTGGGCCCCACATAATCCCAAGAGTTTTTAAAAGAGGGAGACAGAAGTGCCAAAGAGAGAGAAAAGAGGGAGAGAGAAGTAGGGAGAGGGAAGTGGTAGAAGATTTTAAAGACAGTGGAAGGAGCATGAGCCAAAGAAGCTGATAAGACAAGGAAGCGGTCTCCCTTAGGACCTCCAGATGAACACAGCCTGGCCCGGGAAGACCCACTTTGGACTTCTGGCCACCAGAACTAGAAGATAATAGATTTGTGCTGTTTTGAGATTGTGGTAATGTGTTACAACAGCAACAGGAAACAAATATACCCTCTACTGCTTTTTCTGAGAAAATTACTCAAGGAATTACACCAGTCCAAAAAACAACAAAAAACCACAATTAAAACAGAACAAAGATTCTAAGAAAGAGATTGATACAATCAATGAACCTAACAAAATGTGTGATCAATTCTGAATAAATGATGGTAATGTGACTGTGATCTACTTATAGCTACTGAAAAAAAAAAAGGCATACTATAAGGAGAAACTTTAAAAGAACATCAAACCATTCTTTGTTTTTTAATTTTTTTATATTTATTTATTTTTGAGAGATAGAGACAGAACACAAGTGGGGGAGAGGCAAAGAGAAGGAGACACAGAATCCGAAGCAGGCTCCAGGCTCCGAGCTGTCAGCACAGAGCCCGACGTGGGGCTTGCACCCACAAACCGCGAGATCATGACCTGAGCTGAAGTTGGACACTTAACTGACCGAACCACCCAGGCGCCTCGCCCCAAACCATTCTAACAAAACCTAGAAGCTGGGAGTGGAAGAGTGAAGCGAGGAAGTAACATAACAGTTGCACCTGCTGGAGAGATGAAGTGGAGGATGGGAAAGTGGCCAGAATGAGGAGGTACAACAATGGAGGGCACACGGTGTTTGGTAAGTTGACAGTGAACACAGATTTAAACATTGCTGTAAATATAAAGTTAATAACAAAAAAGAGAGGGACAAAGGGAGAAAGGAAGGATACTTTTAAACTGCCCAGTGGTACTGGGGCCAGAAAGATGAGGAAAAACAACCAATCTGCCAAAGGAGTCAGGGGAAAGAGGAAAAACATACGGAATACAACTATCTATGTATAATAATATAAACATATCACAGAGAGAAAAAATGAAAATGGGATGTATTCAATATTCTTTTAATAAATATGTCTGAGCATCTTCTATGTGTTAGGCACTGTTCTGGTCTAGGTACCAAGATCAGCTCTGAATAAGACAGACAAGGTCTAAGATCTCACAAAAAACTATTTGATGGTAACAAATGCTCCACAAAGAACCGAAACAGGGATAGGCTAGAAAGTGACAGGGTGACTAAATGAGATTAGGTTGTCATGGAAAATCACTCTCAAGAAGTGAAATTTAAGCTGAGATCCAAGTGATAACAAAGGGCCAACCAAAGATCAGGGGAAAGGGCATTCATCAACAGCAGGACTGGCTAGTACAGAAGAAGCCCGAATACGTTAGTTGTCGAGACAAATGTGAATGGTATGAATGCTATTAAACATAAAAACTACACGTGATTAGAGTTCAAAAATTCCAGCCAATATCTGTTTACAAAAAATTCACCTAAAACAAATGTCAAATAAAGAATGAAAAGAAGAGGTGGGGAAAAAACTATATATCAGCGAGTTCTAACAAAAAGAATGTTAGAGTTAACAATATTAATACAAAGACAAATTTAGGACAAAAGCATTAACCAATCAAATAAGATTCTGAAACGATAAAATGCATAGCCCACCAAAAAGATTTAACAGCAATGAATGTTTATATGTAAACAACATAGTTTCAAAATACATAAAGCAAAAGCGGCTCAAATTGTAAAGAAAGAAATGGATTCACTCAAAATCATAGGGAAGATTTAACATACCCTTCAGAGATAAACTAAGACAATCTAGAATTTTTTATTTAGCAAATTTTAATTTCAAATATCCAAGAAATAGATAAGCCACAAAAGAATTTTAATAAATTCCAAAAACTAGAAATTACATAGGTCACATTCTATGGGCATAATGCCGTGGAAATTAAAGCAGGTAACAGAGGGGCACCTGGGTGGATCAGCTGATTAAGCACCCGACTCTTGATCTTAACTCAGGTCATGATCGTATGGTTCGTGCGTTCGAGCCCAGACCTGCTTGAAGTTCTCTCCCCCTTTCCCTCTACCCCACTCATGCTTGCACGCGCTCGCGCTCTTGCTCTGGCTCTCGCTTTCTCTCTCTCTCTCTCTCAAAAATAAGTAAATAAACCTAAAAAAAGGTAAGAAAAATTTAAAACACTCTTCTAATTGACACATTAAAATGTAATGGAAATTTAACGGATATTTAGAAATAAGTGACACCGGGAACACGAGAGAACAAAACCTCTAAGTTACAGGTCACTGCAGCACTTAAAAGAAAATGCATTATTTAAGAAGCTTATTAATGTATTATTTATGAAACCACAAAACTGAATATATTTGAAATAAGTATTTAACTCTGAAGAATGGTGAATTATTCCTAAGCAACACTCAACCCCAAAAGCTTTAGAGAAAAAGATTCATGGATATGATAACATAAAAAATGTTGAACATGAAAAACCTAAGACATCATAACAAGGTTAACTGGCAAATAACAGATTGGGCAAAAAAAGTCTGCAACATACTTTCAGAAAAGGTCTGACATCTGTGTTATATAAAGAGCTCTGAGGAACCAGTAAGAAAAAGACATCAAGGGAGAGAAAAATACTCAATGGAGAGAAATAGGCAATTCCAAATAGAAGAAGAAATGCCAATGACCACATGAAAAGATGTTCAAAGTCAGTAATAGTCAGGAAGATATATGAATTCCTTCAATAAATATTTCTTGAATGCTACTCGAGTCAGTAAGTTTAACAATCACTATATTTATGAAAGTTTATGTGCCGTAAAAGATAATGACACTAATGATAAAATTTATTATAGTTGTTCTATGGGAAACACACATGAAAACCAAGGTCTTTACACCGATTGATTGAACAATGGGTGTTAGTGAGGGCACTACCAGGCAAAGAGAATGGGACACAATGAGGTAACACTTCACACCTGCTAGGCAAGTGTTAATGAGGAGTAACTGGTGGTGAGGAGAAACTGGTTGGAAAGAGAAATGCAGAGAACTTGGAATCCACGTACACTGCTGGCGGGAATGTAAACATTTGCAGCCACTCTGGAAAACAATTTGGCAATTCCTCAAAAAGTTGTATAGAGAGTTACTATAATACCCATCAATTCCACTCCTAAGTATTCACATAAGAGAACTGAAAACATGTTCGTAACACTATTCTTTTTTTTTTAATATAATTTATTGTCGAATTGGTTTCCAGACAACACTCAGTGCTCTTCCCAACAAGTGCCCTCCTCAATGCCCATCACCCACTCTCCCCTCTCCTCCAACCCCCATCAGCCCTCAGTTTGGTCTCAGTATTTAAGAGTCTCTTATGGTTTGCCTCCCTCCCTTTCGGTGACTTCTTCCCCATCCCCACCCCCATGGTCTTCGGTTAAGTTTCTCAAGATCCACTTATGAGTGAAAACATATGGTATCTGTCTTTCTCTAACTAACTTATTTCACTCACCATAATATTCTCCAGTTCCATCTGTGTTGCTGCAAATGGCATGATTTCACTCTTTCTCATTGCCAAGTAGTATTCCACATCTTTTCTTTAAAAATTTTTTAATGTCTTTATTATTTTATTTTGAGAGACAGAGAGTGAACAGGGGAGGGGCAGAGAGAGAGAGAGAGGGAGACACAGAATCTGAAGCAGGCTCCAGGTTCTGAGGTGTCAGCACAGAGCTTGAAACGGGGCTCGAACCCACGGACTGTGAGATCATGACCTAAGCTGAAGTCGGACGCTTAACCGACTGAGCCACCCAGGTGCCCCTAAACCACATCTTCTTGATCCACTCATCAGTTGATGGACATTTAGGCTCTTTCCATGATTTGGCTATTGTTGAAAGTGCCACTATAAACACTGGGGTACATGTGCCCCTATGCACCAGCACTTCTGTATCCCTGGGGTAAATTCCTAGCAGTACTATTGCCTGGGTCATAGGGGAGTTCTATTTTTAATTTTTTGAGGAACATCCATACGGTTTTCCAGAGTGGCTGCAACAGTTTGCATTCCCAACAATAGTGCAAGAGGGCTCCTGTTTCTCCACATCCTCGCCAGTATCTATAGTCTCCTGATTTGTTCATTTTAGCCACTCTGGTCGGTATGAGGTGGTATCTCAGTGTGGTTTTGACTTGTATTTCCTTGATGATGAGTGACGTTGAGCATCGTTTCATAACACTGCTATTCTTAATAGTCAAAGCGCTAAGAGCCAAAAGCAGGATGCAAAAAGTCTTTAATATAAAACAAAACAAAACACCCAAATGTCCATCAAGTGATGAACAGATAAATGTGATATATCCATATAACAAAGTATTATTCAGCAATAAAAATGAAGTACCAACACGTTACAATATGGATGAACCTCAAAAACATTATGATTTAAGTCCAAAAAGCCAATTACAAAAGACAACATATTGTATGATTCCATATATAAAATGTCCAGAGTAGACAAATCTATAGATTGGTGGTTGCAGGATTGAGGGGATGAAGAGATGGGTGATGATTGTAAAGGGTACAGTGTTTCTTTTTGGAATAATGACTGTGTCCTAAAATTGATTGTGGTGATTGCTACATAATTCTGTGAATATACTAAAAACCACTGAGTTGTACACTTTAAGAATGAATTACGTAGCATATGAATTTTATCTCAATAAAACTTACTAAAAAAAGTGGAATGGGCAAGTGGAATAAAACTTTAAAGTTTTAAAAAGTAAAACAGATTATTAGAACCAGTTATCAAATTCACAATCTGATAAATATTCAAAAGGAGGTCTTTATTTAAACAGCCAATTTTGTTCACTTCTAGTTCAATATCCTATTTTTACAACAAATCATAGAAGTAATCAACCAACAACGGAGAAAGAAAGTGCTATAGTTACAGACTCAGCAGTGGAACTGATTGAGACTCTATGTTATAATTTCAGTCTATATAAAAAGCTTATTTAAGAAACTTTACTAGCAATTAGTTTATTGGTAGACTGTACCTTTTTCAAGTAAAAGACTATAGAAAATTAAAGAGAAGACACGTTTCCTGTATTGTACTAAAAGATACTTTTAAATTGTAAGATGCTGGGCAGAGTGAATCATAGGAAGTTCAGAGCTTGCACGGAAAAAGGAACATGTAAAATGAAGTCAAGTAGACTATAAGCTCTATACGGGCAGAGAGCAGGTCCTCCAGTTTTTAGCACAATAGCAGATGGCCAATAAATGAATCAGTAAATGCAGGAACAGCAGTAAGACAGGAGGTGAGCAAGGGCTTCGGGCTGCTGGATAAAAAAAGAGTATCACTAATTCCTTCCCTAATAAAAATTTAGTTGAGTACTAAAAGTAACCTGTCTACAACATTCATATCAAATGCTGTCTTCCAAACTTCTGCCTAATTTCTAGATTTATACACATCTGCACAGAATATTCTCGAATAGGAAATTGAGCATTATATAAAAATTACTCTGAGACAGTTACAGAACAAGAATTTTTTATCTGCAATTTCAAAAATCTAAGAAGTCCTGGAAACCAGGAAGTTCTGTAAGTTTAGAGCCAACACCCATTTGGAGGAAAACCTGACCTGATGTTGGCTTTACTTACATACTTAGAATAATCAGACATTTCTCTGAGAAATACTAATATACTTGGAGGTGCTGTTCCAGACACTAAAAAGGCTGTTATATAATAGGTACTTAACTACCATTCTAAAATCTGAAAAATTCTAAATTCCAACCAATTTTGGCCCAGATTTCTGAAAACAATCCCATGTATTTGTATAACATTCCCTATGAAAGACCAAAAAGGAAGCTGGGAGTATAATCTGATCAGTAATGGATGCAGAATTCAAATGAGTCACCAATCTAAGGAGCATACATTTTAAAATATTTACTATGAAGAAAAAAATATAAAGTAGAATATAGCCATAAACTTTAGATTTTTCTAAAACAAACTTACAAAAAGAATGAAAACATATTTTGAATTTCTTTAAAACCTGAAGATTCTGAACTCACCCTTTCACTTTTCACAGAACCAGTGACATCATCATCATTTAGGTGGCGCTTGAACTTGGGAGGCATACTTTTTACTCAAGAAGTACTCTTCTGTTTCCCAGCAGAACAAATATTCACCACCTTAAAGAGAAAGTGCATGTCAGATTTGAGACTCGGGGGGTGTGAGCTACAGTATTTAAATGATGTTCAAGGCCTCATATGACGGAGCCTCCTGACCTCTCTGAATTCAACCTGCCTTCCCACCTGCCTCAACCTGGGTGACTCTGTCCTCCATGCCAGGCCTTGATACATAAAAAACAGTTTAAAACTGTGAGAAAATGGATGTATCTTGCAACTTGCGAAAGAGACCATGTGGGGAAAATCAGTGTTTTTTTTTTTGTTGTTTCTGTTTTTTTAATAAGTGGGGAACCGACAGAGAGAGGGGGAGAGAGAGAATCCCAAGCAGGCTCCTTGCTGTCAGTGCAGAGTCCAACGTGGGGCCTGATCCCAGGCACTGAGAGATCATGACCTGAGCCGAAATTAAGACTCGGACACCTAACCAACTGAACCACCCAGGTGCCCCTAGTGAAAGTTTTTATAAAATGAAAGAGCAGGTTGCTTAGGAGGGGGGAAAATTTGTAGAGAAAATGAGGCATTAAATGCTTTAACATTTTAATGTGGAATTAGAAGACAGAACACTCCTAGTTCTCTCATTTTTGATTAGTTGATTAAACCATGATTCAGTTTCGTGTGTAAAATAATGATTTCTAGGCTTCTGCATGGAGTTGGCATGGTCAAATCAGATAATTCATGCAAAAACATTCTGTAAAGTATAACATCCTATTCTAAAGCACAGCACTAGCTCCAAGAAAAGGGATAAGGAAAGGGATACTGGGTTAAACAGAGCCAAGATACTGTTTTGTTGGTTACTGGTTTGTTTGGTTTTTCTTTTTTTTTTCCAACATAAAGTTTCACAGCTTTTCATGTGCTAATATGCATTGTGGTTTTCCAAGAAAATGCTTGAATATGCAGCTTATTCAAATTTTCTTGAGAAAAAGTTGACATGCAAACATGACTGCAAACATGAGTTTTCAGTATCTTGGATTACAAGATGGATAAAAAGTGAGACTAGCTAATAGCTAAGGTACTGAATCTTTACTATGTCGTATGCACTGTGCTCAGTGATTTATATGTATTTTCCTTTAGTCTGCAGGGCACTCCTTTAAAGTAGGCACTAAGAAACTAAAAGAGAATTTAGCAAAGGTAAGTAATATTCGCTCTAAGGACTGAAACAGTAGATGCAGAGGCCCAAATTAACCAATGGCTATGCATGATCACTTTTAATATTTATTCAGTTAGCTGCCTGTCAAGTTACACAGTTCTGTTCTAGAAAGACCATGTCCCTATAACCCAGCAGCCGTTTCTCCTTACATGAGAAGAACACACCTCTAAGATCATTAAGTATAATTAGGCATCAGTTTGCAAGTTAATATTATAAACAAGCCCAGAGTCCAGTTTCATTAACCAAATAAAATATTTTAAGTTGGTATCTTATCAAATTGATACACTTTTCTTTGATAAGAAATGCTTCTAAATCAGAAACTTAACCACTTGCTACCTAAGTAAAAGCTCTAGAGTTCATCCCATAATATTTCTGTCACGTACATCTGGCCCATTTTATTCCTCATACTCTGCTTTCAGAATAGTTCATTCACACAGAAATATTACAGAATCTAGGAAAAAACAGAAAGCAAATGAAAAACCTGAGCTTTTAATTATACCTGTATGTTATTCATATTTTAAACCCAACAAAGGGGCTGCTTTAACACCCCCAAAACAGGCAGACTTACATCTTTATGAAATATACAGTAAAACTACAAGTTTAATGATGAGCAAACCCCGTAATCAGGTCCTATAATCCAAGGACCAGCCTCATGAAGACAAGAAAACTGACAACAGAAAAGCCATCAGCAAAGCATTAGGGAAGATTAACTATGCAACTGATGATTTGGGCCAAAAAACTAGTAGAAATAAAGAATGCTCAGAAATCAGATATATATTTCTACCTACATTTTCCCCTGCAAAAATCACACATGAAATCAGGTATTTGTGACTCTGTAAATATGCAAATAAGAGAACTTTCACGATGCATTTCAAACTGAGAATGGACCAGAATACACAATTCACTTTAAAAAGGTCACATCACCATAAGCTTCTTAGGTCATTACCATACGTTTACAATTTTCTGTCTATATTTCTGAAGAAGCAGTTTTCTACTCAATGTCTTTACATGTAATACACTTCTAACTTGCTTAGTATACGCTGGCCTCTTTTTTGCTTCAGGCACAAAACAAAAACCCCTATGTATTTCATTTCACACAAAGCTTGAATCTGGGTAGAGGTTTCCCCTTTCCCGGCCTCCATTCCCTTCTGACTCCTTCCTCTTTCTTAGCTCCATCAACAGACTTGCAGTGGTGCAGTTTCCTGGAAACATGGGACTTGGAAGGGCACAGCTTGGAGATGTTATTCACACAAACTGTCAAACTATGATTCACCTCACCTGGACACTATAAACACAGCGGGGTTGGCGCTCTTTCCCCCTTGACTTTAAATAATGAAATAAATCCATTTCCCTCAGCAAGTAGCTCGGTTCGCACCCGCCTCCCGCCCCCCGCCCCCCCAAATCAGTCGCACCAGGCCTCGTCCCCTGACATCGGTTCCTAACTCTGGTCCGTTCTACCCCAAGATACCCACTCACATTCCAGGGTGCCTCCCACTCTTCTCAAACCCTCCCTACGCCCTCCGCTGTTCCCTTTGCATCTCCCAGTGCACCCTTCAATTGCCATTTTTCTCTCCCTCAACCGCCCCCCCTCCTTCCGCAAACCCCCCTGTCCAGATCGTCCTCCTCCAAGACACCTGGCCCGAATCCAGCATTTCCCCAGTCGGGGGTCCCTCCCCGCCACCACCCACCCGCCCTAGGCGGGTCTCGCCGCCCTACGCGGACGTTGGGAGACGGCGAACAGGGGAGTCGTCTGTTTCCTGCCTCTTCACATCAGCCCCTCCCGTCGGGAGGGCCGGCGCCAGTACCTGAGTCTCCCGGGGAGCTCCGGGCAGCTCTCCGGGGCCGACAGCGCTGGGAGGGAGGGGGGAGGAGTGGAAAGCGCAGAAAGAAAGCGGGGAGGGGAGACAGTGGGCGCGGACCCGGCGTCGGCCGCTCCACCGCAGCTGCGCCCCCGCTCATCGAGCCGATCGGCGCTCAGCAGCCTGGCGCCGGGCGGAGGGGCGGGGCCAGGCGGCGGAGATGGTCGAGGGAGTCGAGTGAGTGAACCGTGGGAGGGCGAGGGGAGCGCGTTCAGGGCGGACGGAGGAAGCTCCGAGAAGTCCCTCAGGGTGCGTGCGGTACAGGTGGTGATGCTTTTAGGCGCAGCCCATCTCCCTGGGCTAAGGAAGCCGCGTAGAAAACGAGGAAAATGGTATTGAGAAAGCCCCAGGACTGCTTCGGATTGTCTGGGCGCTTTCCGGAATATCTGTATGACTGTTTATCTACGCAGTTGGACTAAGAGGGAGATATTGAGGGTTGCTAATCCCATTTTATTTTAGACATTAGGTATCTCTGGTCCAGGAGATTTACTTGCGGTTGTATAGCTAGTTTGGACAGATTTGGGACGAGGACTCCGTGCTCTTTCCCCTGAATTCTTTTTAACCTGAAATAACTAGGTCCAGACACCGGAGCCTTCAGGTTTCAGATGGCAGATCACCCTGGTACGGCCAGTCCATTGTTCTTTTCCATCCTCACCCTTCTCCCCGTTAGTATCATATTTAAACTGACAAACCCAAACTAGGTGGGCATAGTAATCCAAAACAATTCCAAATATGCTTTTAGTATCTCTTGTCTTACTTAGCCATTCTTCCCACACACGTCCCCGCTGGACTGTTTTACTCATTACCCACCCCCCCGCAATCATTTGTGTGTACACATCTTTTTCACTTAATATGTGTGGGTTCCGTGTTGATATAGTGTTGTAGGCATTTAAGTTAAAATGTAACTAATTGGAAGATGCCCTGGATAGGATGACTCAACTCAGTTACCTAAAGTTGAGTCACCTGTAAAGCTTTAACATCTACAATGCCCAGACGCTATGAGATTCTGATTCAATAGTCCTGGGATGTTGAGAAACAGTGAACCACAGGTTGTCAGTTGAAGTTTCTGAAAACCCGGAGACTCGCTATCTGTGAGTCTACTACTCAGACCCAGGCTCACTTGGATAGATACCACCCACCTAGAAGGGAAGCTTCTTAAAGTTTCTCTGCCTTGGCATGATGGTGAGGCTACCCTAGACTCCACAGATGACCCTAAAGTTATTTTCTTCTTCCACAGCTGATTTTATGTCTGTAAATCTGCTTGTTATGGGAGTATTTCCCTGCTTTGGTGCCTTAGCCAATTCAAGTCTAAAGCACTTAAAGCAATCAGCCTTCCTACCACAACTTAAGAGAGTATGATTATGAGCTGTAAGGGCACCTCACTGCATATCTTCTATAAATCATTCTTTTTGTTTTTAACCATAATTCTTTAGTTCTGCCAACCATTTTGGTTAAGACTGCTTAGAGAAGGGCTAATGCTAGTCCCACCCCTTAATCACCTGAACAGAGTCCCTTTGACTATCCCCCATATTTCTGAAAGCTTAGAAAATGTCATTTCACAGTTACTATGAATCAGATATACCAGTAAGCCTGAAAGAATATAAATAGCACTGGATGTAAGGTCAGAACAGGGTTCCAGCCTCACCAACTTGATTTGGTCATTTTTACCCTATTTTCTCTATCTTGAGCTTCAATTATTCAGATGTTCATCTTCTAATTTTCTTATAATTTCTCTTTCATCTGATATATTTATTTTTTTGAAGTAGACTCTCCCCCACCCCCAGCAGCGCTCAAAGGTGCCTGAACTCACGACCCTTGGATCAAGACCAGAGCCCAATTCAAGAGTAGAAGGCCTAACCGACTGAGCCACCCAGACTCCCCTAGGCATCTTACTGATTCTTAAACAAACTTTCTATTATTCTCCTGTTTTAGCTCACATCATGCTCAGAGTTACCTAGCGCTTTTAATTCCTAAGCCTTATTTATGCAGGGTTTAGCCATGTAGATCAGGTTGCTTCATGGCCTGCTGAGGATTCTTTCTCAAGTCTGCTAAAGTGATTGTCACTGATTCACTTACTTTGCAGGTTTCAGTATTGTGTTGCTACTGTCTCTGTTCCCATAGGCAGAAAAAAAAAATACAAATCAATTATAAGCATGTGAACAACTGTTCAACATCAGCCAAAATGTATATCAAAATAAATACCATTTTTCATCTATCACTGACTGGGAAAGAAGGAATTTAGCTGCAAATCTGCAATCTATTCTCTCCCTTTATAGAGGAATACCCCTAGAAGAGCAAGCAAACATGTAATTCTTAGAAATATGGTAATAACAGACTTCCTGACAAACAAACAGTATATGCTAGTAAGGAGAATTCTTATCTATGGAATTCCTTCAGCAAGATATCCCTGGGCTGGGACTGTTTACAGTAAACACACCAGGAAGCTGTGGACTTGAGGTGCAGGACTGGAAAATACCATGTAAGTTATGTAACTTAACATGTAATGGAGATGTTCTGTAACGTAGTTGGTTCCTTCTGCATCAGTGAGGTGACTACATACCTTATTTAGGTCACATCTATGATCTCAGGTGGAGGTGCACCCAGGAAGAAAGGACCTGGAAAGCAGCACTGAGTCCTGAAACTCTCCCTATTTTGTCTGTGCCTCTTGGTTACTGGCACCTTTGAAATTAGTAAAGCTTAAAATGGTAAGATCTCTGATGTGTGAGTCTGATTCAAAAATTTGATCCTTTTGCTAGTTCAATAGCAAATATGAAAGTCTGACAACACAGTGATGGAGATATGTACACACAGTATTGTGGTGTGAGATGTGGGAAGAACACGCTTTTATTTTTTTAATGTTTTATTTATTTTTGAGAGAGACAGCATGAGCAGGGGAGGGACAGAAAGAGAGGGAGACACAGAATCCAAAGACAGGCTCCAGGCTAGCTATCAGCACAGAGCCCGATGCAAATCTCGAGATCATGACCTGAGCCCAAGTTGGAGGCTTAACCGACTGAGCCGCCTAGGAGCCCTAGAACAAGCTTTCTGAAACACCTGGTGGAAGTTTAAATTGGTACAAACTTTTTTAAGTTCAGGGTAATAACACATGTCAAAAATTTATATTAAGTTCCTTTCAACCTAACAATTCCAATTCTAAAATTTATCCCATTGATTTACTTACACTAGTTCTATAAGAGCATTTTCTAGAATACCTTTATTTCTTAAAATATTTGAATATTCCTTAAAGGATTTTTGCAAAAAGAGTAAAAAAAAAAAAAAGAAAGAAACTTTAACTGTCCAGCAATAGGAAATAAGTTTGGGATATCCATTTAAGGGAACAGTATACAGTGATTAATATGAAGTAGTTTTACATCCACTGACTTAAAATATCTCTATGTGGTTTTTTTATTAACATTTATTTATTTATTTTGAGAGCGAGGGATAGAGAACGTGTGAGGGTGAGTGGGGGATGAGCAGAGAGAAAGAGAGCGAGAGGATCCAAAGCAGGCTCTGCACTGTTGAGATCATGACCTGAGCCAAAATCAAGAGTTAGACAATTAACCGAGCCCCCCAGGTGAGCCTCTGTATGTTA
This sequence comes from Mungos mungo, assembly GCA_004023785.1. Classification (NCBI taxonomy): domain Eukaryota; kingdom Metazoa; phylum Chordata; class Mammalia; order Carnivora; family Herpestidae; genus Mungos; species Mungos mungo. Next base: position 18,909 of record PISW01013291.1, read on the forward strand.
CTGTAAGGTGTAAGGTGAGAAAAGGTACAGAACAGTATATGGACTCTGCTTCCATTTGAGCATCACATACAAAAAAACCCCAAAATAAAATCCCAGAAGGGCTGGGAATCTGGGATGGAATCTGGCATGAACTGTGTCCTCCTGAACCCCTCCAAATTCCTATGCTAAAGCCCTAACCCACAATCTGAACTCATTATGGAGACTGGGCCTTAGGTAGATAATTACGTTTAAATGACGTTGGTCATAAGGATGAAGCCCTAATCTGATAGGGCTGGTGTCCATGTGTGTGGAGATGGAGATGTGTGTGGCCATGTGATGCCGCACTGAGAAAGTGGCTTGCAAGCCAGATGAGAAGGTCAGGAAGAGAGGTCTCACCAGAAACCAATCCTGATAGCACCCTGATTTTGGACTTTCAGCCTCTAAAAAATTTCTGTTGTTTAACCCATCTGTTCTGTGGTATTCTGTTGTAACAATCTCAACAGACTAATACAGAAAGGAAACCTTTTCTCATTGTGTGGAATTTTGTACCATTTGAATATTTTACCTTATGTATCACTTTTTTCAATTAAAAATAACAACAAGAGAGATTCTCTTTCCCACTGAAATTGGGACCAGACGATGGTTGGTTAATTTAAGAAGTCAGGGGGCACCTGAGTGGCTCAGTTGGTTAAGCGTCCAACTTCAGCTCAGGTCATGATCTCACAATTTGTGCGTTTGAGCCCCACAGTGCAGAGCCAGCTTGGGATCCTCTCTCTCTGTCCCTCTCCCACTCATTGCTCTCTCAAAAATAAACTGACATTAAAAAAAAAAAGTCAGTTAAAGTGGTAAAGATTTATAAAGGCAGATACACTTTTTATTTTGACTCAAAGGTACCACCATACCTTTACTCACTAATCTTTGAAATAGGGCCAAGACCGTGTATTGGAAAATGAATCTGCTGGTTGGAGTGCCCCAGTGTCTTTATTATAAATTGTGCTGTTTAAATTATTTACAACTTTTAGTTATTTTTTCAAAGTACAGCAAGACATTTAAAAAGACACCTCTGAAAAAGTTTGGGTTCCATGTCAATCTAGATTTTGTACATCCCCCCCCCCAAAGTTTTACAAATTGTTCTTACCGACAACTGATTCTCCAGTAACTTCTATTCACTTTCACTAACTGAGTTTTCATAAAAACAACTTTGTATTTCATTAATTTGAATATTTAAACTCCGGAAGTAAAAGAAGTGTAAATATTTTAGGTTACAAATACAGAAGGACTCTAGGGGTGGGTACCTGGCTGGCTCAGCCAGAAGAATATGGAACTCTTGATCTCTGGGTACTAAGTTTGAGCCCCATGTTGGGCATAGAGTTCACCTAAAAAAATATACAAACTGACTCGAAAAGCAAATAGCTCAATGGTTTTGGTGTAGCAGTACACAGGTATATCATTCAGCTAACCTATTAGTCTCTTGTGTTCAGAGTCTTGTATAGAGTTAGCTTATTTTTGATTTTGAAAAAATCTCAAACTTAACCAAAGAATAAATACAGAGAACTCCTGCAAAACATTTATCCAGATTCACTGATAATTTATTAACATTTTTTTTCTAATGGCAGTCTCAACTCCTAATTGAATTTCATGACTCACAGCATGAATAATACTGAAATAGTTTGCCCAGTCTCTCTCCGAACGAAGAAACAGGGCCAGAGACTTTACGTGAATTAACTCAAGGGGGCTGTTAACATTTCACTTCATCTGCTTTATTCTTTCTAATATAGATCTTCCTCACTTCTTCCCTCACCTAAATTTGAGTTAGTTACAGGCATCATGCCTGTTAAAAGTGAATTACTTTTTGGGGGCTTAACAATAAATTAATATCACAGGTGGGATCCGAGACGCTGACATAGCTCGGGACAAGCAAGAGGAAGAGAAGAAGCTGGTACTCTAGGGTATGAGGAGGCAGGGAAGGGTCAACAGAATGAGGCAAGGGCCATGGCTGCGGAAGCAGGGCTGTCTCACAGGATGCTCCTAGCTAGAGGAATGCTGCCACTGCTAAGACAGCTCTGACTTATTTCTCCTCCTACCTCTCTTGCCAACTAAGTGAACCCCATGGAAAACCAAAAGCAAGGTGATAAAGTCTGCCCTTTTGTTGACATACATTTCTCTTTAGTATTCCCAGAGCATGGGAATCCTGGGCTTCAACTATCATCTCTATGAAGGAGAATCCAAGGCAGAACATATGTATGTAAGGGAAAGGGCACCTCGGAGAAGGAGGGGTTAGAGATAAGGAGAGCAGTCAATGAGAAGTGGCTGCCGCAGCAGACATGACAAGACAGCAGTGTGAAAAAACAAAAACAAAACTAGGAAGGGTTATCAGCATCAAACTTCAGGGGTGTCTGGCTGGCTGAGCTGGAAGAGCATGGACTCTAGATCTCAGGGTCGTGGGTTTTAGCCGCACATTAGGTGTAGAGATTAATAATAATAAATAAAAACCTTTAAAAAACCATTAAAAATAATAACAACAAAACTTCAGGGATGCTTTTGTGGCTCAGTCGGTTGAGCGTCTGACTCTTGATTGAGGCTCAGGTCATGATCCCAGGGTGGTGGGGTTGAGCCCTGTTGTCAGGGCTCAGTGCGCAGCCTGCTCAAGATTCTCTCTCGCTCTCTCAAATAAGAAATAAATATAAAAAATAATAAGACTTCAGAGAAATTGGTAGGGGGTGGAGGAAGTTGGGAATGAAGACTAAAAAAAGCCATTAGATTTGTTGACTCACAGAACATTATTGATTTTCAGGAAGTATTTCAGTAACATTATGGATGTGGACTGCATCTTGTAAGAGTTATTTTTTAGTGAAATTGAAGATTATAGGTTCCACTTCCAAGAAATTTAATTGTAAAGGGAAATGACACACTAAGTTGCAGTTTAAGCAGTTCTGTAGACTCAAGATACTGTCAGAAATAACCAAGTTATACATAGGAATGGGGATTAAGAGCCACGAAGAGAGGGAGACTGAAATGCAAAATCAAAACAGAAATAAGGATGGGTGATGTCCCTGCAGAGGTGGGAGGATCAGGGTTAGAAAGAAACCAGAGGTACCTTCCAGGCAGGATGGAGAGAGAATCCTTTCTTGGAGGCAAGAGGAAAGGAAGTGACTGATGATAAAGATACAGAGTGATCTTAAAATGGAAAAGAGAAGTTAGCGAAACTCACAAGATCACCTAGAATTGGTCAGTAAAACTCAAGCAAGGTCTTCCGTGAAGGGTCAAGGAAGCAGTGTTAGAGTTGGGGGTGTCAAGAAAATGGAGAAGGTCTGGGACTTGGCCACACAGTGAACTGAGCAGCTGAGAAGATCCAGGCTAGAATGGTGATTTTGACCGCTCCTTTAAATCAAGGATGTGGATTTAGATTCCTTCTTGTCCTCCATCATATCTTGTACAGGGCAAGCACACAGTAAACTTACTGAGTGGGGTTATGCTTTTTAAACTTTGCTTTTGAAGGAGCAGGAAAGATGAAAGAAAGAAGAAAATAAGGGAAGTGACAGAAAGAGAAAATGTTTTAGCATTTTCAGGGCATGGGGACCCTACAGGCACTTAGTCTGCTGCGTGACCTCACAGTCATTAACTTTGAACACCAGTTTTACTTCCCAGGCAGCCAACGAGGAGTAATCTCTGCCTCCTCATTATCTTCTAAGAGTATCACAAGCTCTTAGTAAAACAATATTTACACATTCTTTTGGTCATCTTATAAACAATATAGAGTTTTTCCATTTTTAAAGATTTGATTTTCTCTGAACCGTTTCATTATTATTATAGATTGACAAACAAGAGTCTAGCCCGTTGGCACTGATTTTCTTCTGGCATTTCCAGGTAACAGGAGGGGAAGAAAGAATATGAGCAGTGGAAATTTGTGACTTACAAAAATAAAGGAAACAGAGGCAGCTTGATTACTTTAAGCCTTAATCAACGTCATTGCTTTTAAATATTTAAATAAATATGGGGTGCCTGGGTGGCTCAGTCAGTTAAAGAGTCTAGCTTTGGCTCAGGTCATGATCTCACAGTTCGTGGGTTCGAGCCCCATGTCGGGCTCTGTGCTGACAGCTAGCTCAGAGCCTGGAGCCTGTCTTCAGATTCTGTGTCCACCTCTCTCTCTGACCCTCCCCTGTTTGTGTTGTCTCTCTCTGTCTCTCAAAAATAAAAACATAAAAAGAAAATTTTTAAAAAATTATTTAAATAAATATTGTTTTGGGGATTCTATAGTCATTTCTGCTCATCACTCATTCAAGTGAAGTTACACTTGAATTTCATTTGCATTTCAAAATTTCTGGAGACACTTTGTATCTTATTTATAAAGTATAAAAAAAAGCAAAATACTTTAATTTTAAAAAGTGTTAAACTAGAAAACAACTGTCTGAATCATCACAGCTTGCCATACCCTATCCAATTTTTCCCTATGTTGTGGTAGACTGCACGTCGATCATCCTTTATCGATAGAGCAACATGTTTTCCAATTATTTTCTAAAATGTCATGATAGTAAACTTAAAAACATATTTGTGCTTAGAATTATTTGGAGAATTCTTGAGAAGTTATTCTTGAAAAAAGAATGCATCTTTATGTTCTGGAACCTATTTACTGCAACAGAGTACTAAGAGTATACTCTTTTTTTTTTTAAGTTTCATTTATTTAAGTAATCTCTACACCCAATGTGGGGCTTGAACTCATGACCCCGAGATCAAGAGTCACATGCTCTTCCAAATGAGCCAGCCAGGCGCCCCAACAGTATACTCTTGAAGACAAATGTATGAACTTGTGTTTTAAAAGTTTGGTTTTTGGGGGCACCTGGGTGGCTGAGTCAGTTAAGCATCAGCTCAGGCCATGATCTCACGGTTCTTGAGTTTGAGCTCTCCATCGGGCTCCTCTCTGTGGTCAGCACAGAGCCTGCTACAGATCCTCTGTCTTCCTCTCTCTCTGCCTCTCCCCAACTCACATTCTCTCTTTCTCAAAAATAAATAAACATTAAAATTTTTTTCAATTAAAAAGATAAACATAATGAAAATTTGGTTTTTTAAAATGTGTGTACAAATCCTGAGTCTGCACTTGATTGTAGGGTTCTGACAAGAGGGCTCCAGAGACACGACGGAGGCGTCTGAGGCTGCTCCGAATCAATGTCAGCACCCACGTGCACAAACTTCCATCTGCCTCCTCTCGTTTCCCAGGCTCCTCTTCAGTTACTGTATTTTTGGTTCCAGGAAATCCCATTAAAAAATAGATTCTAATTCTCTGGTGAAATTGTGTTTCGTCTATTTTTATGAACATTTTAGTCAGAGTCCTTTTCTGTTAATCTAATCCTGGATTAGTTATGGGCTGGATTCTGTTGTCTATTTTTCTCTTGGATTTTGGGCGTCTGACTCTTACCTCCTGGCATATCTAATACTTGTATTTTTTGTTTTTCTTCCCTTCTCTCCCCTCCCCTCCTTCATTCTGAGAGAGACAATGTGCAATTTGGAGAGGGGCTGCAGGAGAGGGAGAGAATCTCAAGCAGGCTCCTCACCCAGCACAGATCCCCATGCAGGGCTCAATCCCATGACCATGAGATCATGACTGGAGCCAAAATCAAGAGTCAGATGCTCAACTGACTGAGCCACCCAGGCAAGTTTTTGATATTTAGTACTGATTATTAGTATAAAATAATGGAGTATTGAAAATGGAATATAAAATATTGAATGTAAGCAATATTGTGTACATATGTGATATTATCCTCTAAATCTTCTAAAGAAGAGTCACTCTCATCTTCTGCTGATAAAGATCATAAGCAAAAAACCTCTGAAAAACAGTGATTTGGTCATCTCAGCCTCCTACGCCAAAACAGCTTTAGAATTTGGCAAAATCTTGACGACAAAAATAATCTGAGTCCCCCAATTCTTTACTGTTCCCTTCTCCCTGAGATCCTGGCTCTCTAAGACTGCAGTTTTGTCTTTCTGGTCCTGGGAGACCCTAAAGTGTCACTGGTTTGCTTGTTTTGTCCCCACAACAGTCCTTGACCCAGGCAAAGCCCAGATGCTAAGGAGGTTTCCTTGCACCCAAAATCTGTAAGTGCTTCCAGGACAAAAGCAGCTGCAAGAGGGGAAGAGGTCAGCTTATCTTTCCCCTGAATCATTCCTTTTCTGAAATCTTGGCTCTTCCTGTCTTCCTGCTTAAACAATCCTGATTGCCTCATAGAGATGTTTTTGGTATTTATCTGGTTTTTCTATCAACGGTCTGTCTCAATTTACTGCATCATACCTGAAAGGCAAACTATCTCTAAGCCGCTCTTAAAGTACTGTAAAGGGATAAGCTCATTTGCTAGTGACTATGCAAAAAGACAGAGAGGATTTTCTAAAAGGGAGAGTTTCTTAAGTCCTCTCAGACACACCTGGTAGTTAGAACTCATGACTTTCCACAGGTTCTGACTGGGGGGGCAGCAAGCTTGAGAAGAAGGTCCTGGTTTCTTTGGGCAATGAAGGCACATTGAATCAGAGATACTTGAACCAGCTCCCCTTCTGCCACAGAGCACAGACTTGTGAAAGATAAGAAGAACCTCCTTTTACTTCTTATTTCTATATGTACATAGGCTATATCTGAACCTCTATATGTATGAGATTTATGCATTTGTCATTCCTTTTTTCCTTTTTTAGAGTTATGAATATTTTTGTTTTTCATTTTTCATCTTTTTCTTTTGAGAAAATTCTGCATCACTGCTCACACTCATTTCTAAGCTTAAGACAGGATCCATGAAAAGCTGGGTCTTAGAATCACAGTCACACTTAACTGAGTTAAAGTGATATCACAGACCATAGTTCCCCACTTAAAAAAATTTTTTTAAACATTTATTTATTTTTGAGAGACAGAAAGAGACAGATCATGAACAGGGGAAGGGCGGAGAGAGAGAGAGAGGAGCACACAGAATCAGAAGCAGCCCTACTTTAGATGCTATGGTCACAAGTGTACATGAACAGTTACATAGAAAGAATGGAATTATATCATCAAAATAGCTTCAATTGATGTATTTCAAACTTTCTTCAGAGAATGAAAAGTTAAAGTGAAATAATAAATCTTTCTCTAATGATGGTTTTTAAAAGAATGTAGTCAGGTTTTCCCTAAGGACCAAGCAAACCTTTCTGGTTTATTCTCTGCATAATTATAGATTCAAGGCAGTACCAACAGCATAGGTAAAATTCTCTCAACCACAAAGAAACATTCACAATGCTCCTGTTAAGTGACATGCACTGTGTGCCTTTGCCAATCTGGTCACATCTAGGGACCTCTTATTAGAGTAACATTTCTCAATGCATCAAAATAAAATACACAGAATTATAAAGCAAGGCAATGTATAATGTTATAAAATATTTTAAAAGCAAAATTTTTGATACACTAGGGTATATGCTTATTAACTCCTTAGCCCACAATATCTAGTGTCATACCCAACATCTACCACGATTTTGAATTAGTAATGAGCATAAATAATATTTCAAGATATCTATTTTTGTTTTTTAATAATTCATTATTTTTAAATTTAAATCCAAGTTAGTTAACATATAATAATGATCTCAGGAATAGAGTTTAGCGTTTCATCACTTACATATAATACCCAGGGCTCATCCCAACAAGTGCCCATCCCCCCACCCAACACCCCACCAGCAACCCTAAGTTTGTTCTCTGTATTTAAGAGTCTCTTATGGTTTGTCTCCCTCTCTGTTTTTATATTATTTTTCCTTCTCCTCTCTTTCATCTATTTTATATCTTAAATTCCACATATCAGTATATTCCAAGATATCTCTGATTGTAATGTGATAAAAATCTTAGTGATTCTAATTGGTAATAAAATCACAGATGCTGCTAGTACTACTAACGGGTGTGTGTGTGTGTGTGTGTGTGTGTGTGTGTGTGTGTAGAGGGGTCTCCATTTATAGTTGAAGGAAATGCTAAATTTGCTAGAAGTTAGTGAAAATAAAGACATAATTTTCCCCGTCCAAGTTCACAGACCCTCTGAATTCTATCCTTGGGTCCTCACGGGTCCCCAGATTTAGAACCCCTGTTTTATATATTCCATCCTCTTTCATAAGGCGCGAATGACCCTAAGGATACCACGAGTTCAGAGCCAGAAACAACCAACCACTTCTGTATGTTTGTCCCAGGCATGAGAATTCCTACTTTTTGGTAAGGCTGCTCTTACTGACTAGAATACAGGCATTCTGCTTC